>PVIW01000866.1:283475-379601 GCA_004026585.1 Noctilio leporinus | reverse complement strand
GCCGGCCTGCGAACCCAAAGGTCGCAGGTTCGATTCCCCAGCCAGGGCACATAACCAGGTTGCAAACCAGGTCTCCAGTCAGGTCTGTAGCTGGAGGCAGGTGAAAAGCAACCATACATTGATGTCTCTCTTCCTCTCTGCCTCTCTCCCTTCCCCTCTTTCTGAAAATGGTGAAATAAAATCTTTAAAAAAAAAAAAAGTGTATAGGGGACCTGAGACCAGGAAGCTTGAGACGTCATCTCAGATCTAGAATAACCCAGTTTCCAGATTGGTACATTTGTTTAATGATAATGGAAAGCTGAACAAACAAATCATTTCAAGCTTTATTCTAGAACTTACTAGCAGGGAAAAAAAAAAAATGATTCTTCTAAAACTGATACTCTATATTATATTTATGCTTTTGGAACAAAGCATTTTTCTAAGTTTTACATTTGTTTGTTTGTTTGTTTTTTAATTTCTAAATGTAGGTCCTAGCCAGGTAGCTCAGTTGGTGAGAGCATTGTTTCATGCCAAGGTTATGGGTTCAATCCCTGGGCAGGCACATTCAAAAATCAATCAATCAATCAATGCATAAATAAGTGGAACAACAAGCTGAAGTTTCTTGCTCTCTCAAATCTTAATTTAAAAAATTATAAATGTAAAGCTGATAAGTTACATTTCAGAGAGAACAGTTTTCTCTGAAATCATAAAGTATTTGCAAAATATATTAGTCCCCCAGGACTTTGAAAAAATGATACCTTGGAAAGCTATGGTTGTTTCTCATTAAAATGTAAAATAAGCAAAGTAATTTTTCAAACAGTGTTTCTAACTTTTAAGCTTAATTTTTCTCAGATTATTATTTTCATTTTATGATGTTATGCTAAATAAATTCTGCAGATGACTATCAAGGTTCTAATTATATAGGAGTGTTATTGCTTCTTAATTATTAAAATATATATTTAATTATTTTAGAGTGTAATGTACTTATAGAGAAACAGAATAATCATGTTACAAGACTAATTAAAACCTATATTCAACGTCTAAACCCTGACTAACTAAAGTAATTCTTACCTATGGAAAAATAGTCCAGGCTGATAGCACAGCAGATAAGTCGCTGGCCTATGAACCCAAAGATCACTGGTTTGATTTCCAGCCAGGGCACATAACCAGGTTTCAAGCCAGGTCTCTAGCCAGGTCCTTAGCTGGAGGCAGGTAAAAGGCAACCACACATTGATGTCCCTCCCCCTCTTTCCTTTACCCTCTCTCTGAAAATAATTTTTTTAAAAATCTTTTTTTTAAAAGAAAAATAATACAGAAACTGAATCTGTATACCTAGATAATATATAATTTGAAAGTGTTTATAAAATGAATATTGAGTAGTTTCTACTATGCCAGGTTGTTCCATTGTGTGTATTTAGGCAAATTATTCACATCTCTGTGCCTTAGCCTCTCTCATTTATAAAATTAGGATAATAATAAAACCTATTTCAAAAAAACAAACAAACCTATTTTATAGAGTTAATGTAAGGGTTAAGTGAGATAATGCATGTAAAAAGCTGAACTATTAGCTATTATTGTAATAGTATCAGGCATGCTATTATATTGTGAATGAAGACATTAGTAACTTTAATAAAAATATTCTAAGTAAAAGTCAGTTTATTGACTAAAAATGATCAGATTCAACAGCTATAAAATATCCTTTTTCCTGGAAAAATGTGATATAAAGTGTTATGTTTTATTTCATTTTGCAACTTCTTAGAACTGGCATTCATAGCCTTACATTGAGACTGTCATTAGCCTGGGATACAGGGAGGTGTCAGGATTGCCTATACATAGATGTTACTGCAAAACTAGATTCATAATAGAGATCAGATCATTCACGTAGAGTCACCCTAAAAGGTCCCCAATTCTAACAGATCACTGCCCCGTTGTAACCTAGATGTTTCAAATTTTGAAATATTACTTCACCAATTCTTCACTTCTAATGCTTATATCATAATTCAGAACATTATATATGACTTAAATCCTTTAATAGCATTGTATAACATATCAGCAAAGTTTATCTGTAAAACTGCGTATTTCAGGCCAATCCAGTTTATTAAATGTTTATCTACTGAGAAAATACATCTGTTTGAATGTCAAGCATGAAAGTCAGCTTAACCGTTTTCCTGAAAATTACAAAAGAAATCTACTTATTAGTATATATCAAACGGACTTTATAATTTAAAGCCAAAATGTTGCCTACTAACATGGGTGAGCACACAATTAAATCCAGAATTCGAATGTATTCAAGTAAGTAGGCTTTGTCACTTACCAGAAGTAAAGTCCCTGAATTGTTGTATGTATTCCATGGCCTCATCAGTTAGACCCTGTTTACACAGGCAGAGAAGAACTTTGTTGTGCAGGCTACATTCATTGTAAATAATTTGAGCTAAAGCCAGGCACTTGGCCTTGTGATGAGTATTCTGCTCCCCATAAGCACAAATCACATCCCCTGCCTCCTCAGAAAATGTGAGCCTAGAGCAATGAGATGAATAAGACCCATATTAGAGAGTTCTTGATGAAGGATGAAAGTGAAGTATAGTCATACCTCAGTACTCATCTGCTTCCAAGCTCATCAAACCCTGTATTCATTGCATTTTGACAAGAAAAAAAATGTGTTAGCACTTGGGACTCCTCACACTTGATAGAACTTGTATGAGTCACCACACAACCCCACAAGAGAACATGCTTCATCCTTTGGTACTCATTGGTTTAGGCACTCATCACGAGCTCCAGAGCAAATTAACGATGAGTACTGAGGTATCAATGTATTTGAAAATTCAGAACAGTAGAATTGGATTCTCTATGGACTCTAAGAATTCCAAGTTAGTGGGCAATTAATGTGGAGAAATTAAACACATGTAAAACTTAACAGCAAGAAGAACAAAAACAATCAGCATGTATTCCTTTGGAGGAAGACATTTTGGCAAAACTAAGATCAAGGTTTTTTTTTTTTTTTTTTTTACATTTGATAAACATTTTTATTATTACTACCTACAATTATATTTAGATTACGCTGTTATACTTGTCTTAATTTTTCCCTTTGTTCCCCTCCACCCAGTATCCCCACTCTCTCAGGCGATCCTCACACCTTCGTCCATGTCCATGGGTCATCATATGTGTTCTCTGGCTACTCTCTTCTTATGCTGCATCTTACAACCTCACCACTATTCTGTAACTACCAATTTGGACTTCTGAACCCCTTCACCTTTTTCACACACCCCTCCACCCGCTCCCATCTGGCAACTATCAAAATGTTCTCTGTATCTATGATTCTGTTTCTGTTCTGCTTGTTTGTTCAGTCTCTTTTTAGATTCAGTCGTTGATACCTATTTGTTGCCATTTTATTGTTCATATTTTTTGTCTTCATTTTAAAGCTGACCCTTTAACATTTCATATAACACTGCTTTAGGGGTGATGTTCATACTTACAGAGCCTAATGTAGGTATGGGAAGCACAAAATCCCTGTGATGTTTAGTTTTATGCATCATTGGGCCAAGGAGTGCCCAGATATTTGTGTGTCTGTGAAGTGCATTTGGGTGAGAGAAACACTGAATTGGTATACTGAGCAAACCTTCCCGAACCTGCCTTCCTGAACGTGGGTAGCAATGTGCTGAAGCCCTCCCTCAAATAAGAGGAAACTCTTCCAGCCCTGACTGGTGTGGCTCAGTGGGTTGGGTGTTGTCCTATAAACTGAAAGGTCCCTGGTTTGATTCCTAGTCAGGGCACACGCCTGGGCTGCGAGCCAGGCCCCCAGTTAGGGGCGTGCGAGAGGCAACCAATCCCTCTCTTTCTCCCTCCCTTTCCCTCTCTCTAAAAATGAATAAAATCTTTTAAAAAGAAAAAAAGAGACCTACTTGAAAGAAAGAACAAAAAGAAAGAAAGAGGAAGGAAGGAAGGGAGAGAGGGAGGGAGGGAGGGAGGAAGAAAGAGGAAACTCCTCCAGCCTGACTACTTGAGCTGTGGCATCAGTCTTCTCTGACCTTTGGACTCAAACAGGCTTTTAGACTGGAATTTACACCATCAGTTTTCTTAGGTCTTCAACTTGCTGACAGCACATATTCTCAGCATCCATAATTCCATGAGCAAATTTCTCATTATATTTGAGGTCTGTCCCAAAAGTATTGGTCATGCAAAGTGTTTTAATTATATTGACATTGGCTGAATAGTTTTAGGACAGATCTCATATATACAGAAAATATACATATCTGACTGAATCTTTTTCTCTAGAGAACCTTGACTAACACATTCCTTACTGGGCTTCTGGTAGTGAGAGTCGAGCAGAACCACCTTTATTTTCAGGCCCAAGTATTCTACTTATTGGCGATACAGCATCATATAATTGTCATGGTTTAAAGAGTACGCTTCATCGTGAAGGATGTTACTTCGTTTCTGCCACCACTTGGACCATCCATGAACCAAATTTGGGTTTTCTATTCCACTATCTGCTGATCTTAGGTAACCAAACCCTGGTATGAAGACATAGGTGAGTGCTGTGTGCAGAAAGTATCAGTCATTCAGTAGTAGTTGGCACCTATATGTAAAGCTTACTTATATGCTCTAAACCTGCTCGAACACAATCTTGGTTGTTCCTGATTTTGGATGAGCTCTTCTGAGCCCACCCAACCTTATGACTTGGTGAGCCTGTCAGAATCCAGTTCATGATGAGCAGTTCAAGTTGCACAGTCATTGATGTCCCCTGGATAAACATTCCAATTTCAGCAGGACCCAGTAGTTGATTTTTGAATGGTATATAGTTATCTGTTATAGGTAGCAGATGATCTACTAGGATATCTTTGAGTAGTTCCCATGCCAACTGAAAACTGCTGGTGGGTAAATCAATAACCATGGTTTAGTAGAGGCATGGTAAGCTTGGAGGGAGGCCTTCTGAATAAAATGTGTGAGACAGAATAGGGATGAGGAAAGAGCCAAGCAAGGATATGACCTCAGGCATGTTCTAACCTTGGTGGTCCTGCATCAATCACATGCACCTACATTCCTGCCCTCAGGCTTTGGCTCCAAGGAATGCAGCCTAAGGGAAGGAACACTGGTACAAATCTGTCAACAGGTGCTGAGACACAATTCCAAGAAGCCAGTTCCTGCTGGTCCTTTCTGGTTTGTACCTTGATCCATGTTCCTCCTGTTTATAAATCTTCTCCTGGGTTTATCCTTTATATATACCCACTGTCTATCTGGAACCAGGTCCCTGCTTTCTTCCTCTAAGCAGCACGATACTAATCAATCCTTTTCTACCATTACTGATCAACTCCCATCCATCATTAGGTGGTCATGAATCATCTTGTGAACTGCCATGAGTCAATCCCTGATCAACTGTGACTAAGACCATTATTCCATGAATACATAGTAAATACTTCCTGTGTAATAGGGACCCGAAATAAATGTTCAAATAATGTATTGATGTATTGATAAGAAAAACAATTAATTTTTGAGAACTTCCTTAATCGAATTTCAAAATTAAGTGAAAAGTTCAATTTTGCTTACCTTTCCTGAGTGACCCAATTGATAACTAAATCTAAACGTTTTTCAGATAATCCACATTTGATTCCTTCCAGGGTTAGTTCTTCATCAATAGGACGTCTATAAGCATGAGTTGTGCTAAAGATAGCCTCGAAAAATACGAGTAATGGAGAAGGCTTTCCTCTAATTTTTCCAACAGCTACAGCGAGAAGAACAGATTTTAAGTCAAGTAGTTTAAGTACCAGTTTGCTTTTTCTTACTTCATATTATTTTCATTTTGCATTTTCTAAAAAAATTAATCTAAAATTACATATTTGTAAATTTTTAAAAAGATTTTATTATTATTTTATTTTTAGAGAAAGGGGAAGAGAGAGAGACAAAGAGGGAGAGAGACATCAGTATGGTTGCCTTTTTTCACCTGCCTCCAGCTACAGACCTAGCTGGTGACCTGGCTTGCAACCTCATTATGTGCCCTGACTGGGGACTGGAACGAGCGACCTTTGGGTTCACAGGCTGGTGGCTTATCCACTGTGCCACCAGCCAGGGTGTAATTTTTAACTAATGCTTATGGATTAAACTTTATTTTGGATAATGATGAAACATTATATGCTACGTGACAACTAAGGCGGAGATTGGACTGATGTGTCTATAAGCCAAGGAATGCTAAACTATGTTGATAACACCGAGAAGCCAGAGAGAAGCATGAATGGAATCTCCCTCAGAGCCTCCAGGAGGAACTTTAAAAACCAGAAGAACTGCACTATAAGAAATGTTAAAGGTAAGGCAGAAAGAAAATGATACCAGAGAGAATACAAATCTACACAAAGGAATGAAGACCAAAAATAGTATATTTTATCAATGTAAAAATTTAGAAATAGACTGTTTTGGAGACTTCTGGTCAAGATGGCAGCATAGGCAGATGTGGCTCACCTCATTGCATAACCATATCAAAATTACAATTAAGGTATAGAACAACCATGATTCAGAAACATCAGAAATCAAGTTGAATCAAAGTCTGATAACTACAGAATTAAAGAAACCACATTCATCCAGACTGGTAGGAAGGGTGCAGACATGGAACAGGCTGGCCCCTCACCCATGGATGGTGGATAAAACTATGGGAGGAATATCTCAAGAGAGAGGAGTCCCAATTCCAGTCCCAGGCCCCCCAGCCCAGGGTTCCAGGGCCAGGAAGTCCCCACAACTTCTGGCTGCAAAAACCAGGGGGTATTGAGTTGGTGAAAGAAACTTCTAGAGACCCAAGCAGTTCCTCTTAAAGATTCCACAAATGGACTCACTCAGATTCACTCCCTCAGAGCTCCAGCAGCAGGGTAGCAGCTTGAAAGATGTCAGTGGTATATAGGGAGAAAAGGAACTGTCTGGCATCAAGACCAGTAGAGGCTACTGTCCCTTTTCTAAATCCATGACCTACAGGCTGGCAAACTGGTGCCATATCTGAGACTCCATCAACCTGGCTAACACTGTTTGACCTGCCTTGGAGATCCCCAGAGACTTTGCCCACCCAACTTACAGGCCCACCCAAGCTGCTTGTCCATATGAATGGCTGGTCTTGGTTCCTGCTTCACAACTTCATAAATCCAATCAACCAAGCAACAGCTGGTCGCAGTGAGTCCCAGGTCCAGCACTAGCAGCAACCAGCGTGGATTTACAGGTTGGCTTCCCCTGGGAACCTCCAAGCCCAGCACATATAGTAGCATCTCATGTTGCTTTATAGCTCAGGAGGGTGATTCTGGCTAAACACAGGTAGAGGCTGACTTTGGCCTGCACCACCAGGGAAACCCCAGGGCCAGCGCACCTAGTGGACAGCTACAGACCACGTCAGGGCCCCATCACCCTGGCCCTGTACAGCCGATCCTCCAGACAGGGCAGAAGTTGATGATAAGTGGTCACAGCCAATCCTTGCAGCTGACTGGCCTGTGTACATCCCTCCTATTGATCTGCCAACAGTAACCAAGACTCAACTACAAGAAAAGGTATACTTGGTGTGCACAGAGGGCACGCCTCAAGTACCCCACCTGGGTGATAGTAGAGGCTGTGCTACTGGACCCTACAGGGCACCTACTACGTTAGGAAACACTACCATGACACAGAGTCAAAGCAGCTCTATATAATACATAGAAACAAACACAGGGAGGCTGATAAAAACAAGGAGACAAAGAAACATGGCCTAAATGAAAGAACAGATCAAAACTCCAGAAAAAGAGCTAAATGAAATGGAGATAAGCCACCTATCTATCAGATGCAGAATTCAAAACACGAATTGTAAGGATACTCAAAGAACTTAGGGGGGTTCTCCATGGCATTAAAAAAGATCCAGTCAGTAATGAAGAAGACGCTAATTGAAATAAATAATTTATAGGGAAACAACAGTAGAATGGATGAAGCCAAGAATCAAACCAATGATATGGAACATAAGGAAGCAAGAAGCAACCAATCAGAACAAGAAGAAAAAAAGAATCCAAAATAACAGCCTCTGGAACAACTTTAAGAGATCCAATATTTGCATTATAGGGGTGCCAGAAGGAGAAAAGAAAGAGCAAGAAATTGGAAATCTATTGAAAAAAAAAAGAAAGACACCCTGGCTGGTAGCACAGTGGATAAGGTGCCAGCCTTCAAACCCAAAGGTCCCTGGTTCGATTCCCTGGCCAGGGCACATAACCAGGTTGCATGCCAGGTCTCCAGCCAGGTCTCTAGCCAGGTCTGTAGCTGGAGGCAGGTGAAAGGCAACCATACATGGATATTTATCTCCCTCTCTGCCTCTCTCCTTTCCTTTCTCTCTGAAAATAATAAATAAAGTCTTTAAAAAAAAAAAAAAAGAAAGAAAGAAAGAAAAAGAAAGAAAAATTCCCTAATTTGGTGAAAGAAACAGACATGCAAGTCCAGGAAGCACAGAGAGTCCCAAACAAGATGGATGCAAAGAGGCCCACTCTAAGACACATCATAATTAAAATGCCAAAGGTTAAAGGAAAAGAGAACCTGAAAAGCAGCATGATAAATGTAGAGTTACCTACAAAGGAGTTCCTGTAAGACTAACGGCTGATTTCTCAAAAGAAACTTTGTAGGCAAGAAGAGGCTGGCAAGAAATATTCAAAATGATGAAAAGAAAGGACCTACAACCTAGATTACTCTATCATTTAGAATGGAACAGCAGATAAAGTGCTTCCCAGATAAGGTATAGCTAAAAGAGTTTATAATTACCAAGTCATTATTTACATGAAATGTTAAAGGGACTTATATAAGAAAAAGAAGACCAAAACTATGATTGTTGAAATGACAACAAACTCACAGCTGTCAGCAACTCAATCTAAAACAAACAAACTAAGCAAACAACCAGAACAGGAACAGAATCATAGGTATGGAGATTATTTGGAGGATTATCAGCTGAAAGGAGGAAGGGAGAATGGGAGAAATGGTACAGGGATTAAGAAGCATAATTAGCAGGAACAAAATAGATGGGGGAATGTTAAGAATAGTATAGGAGCTTTGGTTGGTGTGGCTCAGTGAATTGAGTACTAGCCTGCAAACAGAAAGATTGCCAGTTTGATTCCCAGTCAAGGCACACACCTGGGTTGCCGGCCAGGTCCCCAGTTGGGTGTGTATGTGTGTGTGTGTGTGTGTAGCAACCAATCAATGTATGTCTCACATGCATGTTTCTTTCCCTCCCTTTCCTCTCTCTCTAAAAATAAATAAATATTTTTAAAAATAGAAAATATAAAATCTTTAAAAATAATAATAAAAAGCCCTGGCTGATGGCATAGTGGATAAGGCACCAGCCTGCGAATCCAAAAGTTGCTGGTTCAAGTCCCAGCCAGGGCAACATAACTAGGTTGCAAGCCAGGTCTCCAGCCAGGCTCGTAGCTGGAGGCAGGTGAAAGGCACCTGATGTTTCTCTCCCTCTCCTCCTCTCTCCCTTCCCCTTGCTCTGAAAAATAATAAATAAAATCTTTAAAAAAATTTTTTTTTAATTAAAAAAAGAGAGAGAGAAAAATGGAATAGTATAGGAAATGGAGAAGCCAGAGAACTCATATGCACAACCCATGGACATGAACAAGGAGGAGGAGACTACTGGAGGGAAGGGGGATACTAGGCAGAGGGGGGCAAAGGAGGAAAAATTGGGACAACTGTTAATAGCATAATCAATAAAATATAGAAAAATAAATAAAAGGAAGTGAACAGTGGGTAGAGGAAGGTAAAGAAAGGTATGGGGGCAAAAATGGACAGAGACTTTGACTTGGGGTGGTGAACACCCAATACAGTGTACAGACAACATATTGTGGAATTGTGCACCTGAAACTTGTATGTTTCATTAACCAGTGCTACATCAAGAAATTCAATAAAAAGTAATAATGATAAAATTTTAAATTAAAAAATAAAAGTAGAATACATTTTATAATATATTAACATTTATTAATTCTTTATAGTGAGTACATGGCTATTATGTTTCTCCATAATTTTCTGTATACCTGAAATATTTCATAATTTAATTTAGGAAACCTACTCAAACCTTTTAATATTATAGCTAAGGAACCTAAGTACATGGTAGAGATAAGACTGGAGCTTAGATCTTTAGTTTCCCAGTTCCGTACTCTCCATTCTATCCCAGACAAAAAGTAAAATTTGTATACATATATAAGGTTCAGAGAGAAATGCTTACCCTTAAACTTATCCACTGTCCCAATGTTCTGAAGAATTCTTCTAGGACTGCTTGCTGCAAAACAAGCTGCCTTCTCATATTCGCCAAGTGAGATTAATTCATTGAACCTACAATCATTGTATTTCATTATACATTATAAACAGTATACAAAAAAGAAAACTGATTAGAAGTGTCTAAAGTGGACTAAACATAATGGCACAGTAATACAGAAAAACAAATCTAGTCAGTTATAACTAGATTCATTCACTCTGTAAGATGTTTTTTCACCTTCCCCCCACCAATATTCTGTCATTCTCATGGCCTCAGAATAAAACTCTCACCTGCCAGCTGACTCTGAACTTGATCCTATACTTTATTCCTATAGTGCTGATAGCAAGTCACAGGAAATGAACAAACTATAAAGTGAATTTACTAAGCTTAGATTTTTTTCTCTCATCTCTGGATAAAAGTGGGAGTCGGGAAAGAAGGGCAATCTGCTTAGAGGTTCACCTAGGGGAAATATTAATTAAACACAAAAGCTGCCCAGTTGAAGACCAATAAGTGTCCTTGGTATTCAGAAGCCTATGATGCTTAGGCATCAGACTCCCAACTAAAATGAAACTAACACAAGAAGGAAAGGTAATAAATAGTTCAAATAACTTAAGCATCTACTCCTCTTCCTAGGGCAGAATGTCTTCGAATCAGCCCTTACCTTGCAGTTAATAAAACCACGACAAACACAATTTACATACTATTGCAAATAAATGTGGAACCCCAGAGGAGAAAAACACCAAAGGAATACTATGCAAAATACATAAAACTTTTCACCTCCACAAGGGTTTTTTCTCACATTTAAAGCTGGTAGACTTTGAGAAGCATATTGTGGAAGGAAATAACACAGGCTTTGGTGTCTCCCAAAATAATCTTCACTCCTTATTTATACCATTATCAACATGCAAATGAACTGTTAAAAACTATTTGATATGTCATATTAGAAATATTACATATGTTCATTATATATTGACCTTATAGTCTACGAGTTAACCTCTTAAAGAATAGTCTGCTCTGGCTGGTAGCACAGAGGATAAGGTGCCGGCCTGCGAACCCAAAGGTCGCAGGTTCAATTCCCCAGCCAGTGCACATAACCAGGTTGCAAACCAGGTCTCCAGTCAGGTCTGTGGCTGGAGGCAGGTGAAAAGCAACCATATATTGATGTCTCTCTCCCTCTCTGCCTCCCTCCCTTCCCTTCTTTCTAAAAATAATTAAATAAAATCTTAAAAAAAAAAAAAAAGAATAGTCTTAATTTTCTTTCAGCCCCTATTATACACTAAATATAATAACCTAAGTATTGTACAAAAACATGCCTTTTTAGTATGTCATAGGATAAAAATAATGAGAAAAAAAAGACTGAATTGGCTAGGATAATCTGAATAACTCAAGAAGCCATTTACAAAAACATTGTGCAACATCAAGTTGATGGTCAGGCAATGTAAGAAAAACACAAATAATACTAAATCAACACTACAATCTACCTATAATCTCTGAAAAACTTCCTAGACTACCAATCTAGTATTTTTTTCATAAAGAATCTATCTTTTAAAATTCTACTTTATTTTCTAATTTGTCTACTAGAGTAAGGTTATAAAGATACAAAAGCTAGTGACTACAGCTTATCAAGATGCTAAATACATGCTAAATATTTTAATACATAAATATTAAGTATGTATATAAGTATTTAAATACAAATCAAAGAAATGCAATATTCTTTTCACAAGGAAAAATAAAAGCTTTCAAAATATTTGCCTTTCTATGTAGTAGAGCAAAACTTCAACTTCTTTTGCCCTGCCTGGATCATCTTCACATAGTTCTTCAACAATGCCTTGGTCACCTATAAATATTGAAAGAGCCATCAGATGATATTTAAGGCTATAAATCAATAGAAAATAATAAGCATATAGATGTTTAATACCAACAACTTAATTTTATGGTTTCTAAACTGAGTAGCTTCCCTTTCCCTTTCTTCCTTATTTTAAGGTACATTTTCAGGTATCAACTCTTCCGCTCACCAAGTCTACCCTTTACCAATTATCTGTCAGCTGCTGAAGGAAGACTCCCATAGGGTAACAGAGATCTAAGAAAAATAAGTACATTTGCTTTCCTTAAATTCAGCCTAGGAAAATCCCTACTCTTGAGCTTTTGGGGGCATGGGGGAGTAATGTTTTTCATTATTTGTATTAATTAAATAGATAAACTACCGTGTAAATGTTTAATTTTCTCGATTTGCTTCACAAGGTCTTGAAATGGGCTGCTCATATCAGATTTCACCCACGAAGTAAGAGCATATGAAATAATCTGCAGTCTTTGATAACTATAAAGATAAAAACATCAACAACACACTGAACCTAAAATCAAACCGTGGAATACTAGATGATAGACAAATAAAAGGTTTAAAATTTAAAAATACACAGTCAACTTGCACACCGAAACTGTAATTCTCTGTTCAGGTTTTCAGCTTTATCTCGCCGTTTTAATACCACAATCATTTCTGCCTCTAAATTTGCCTTCCTCTGAGCTGGTACATACTTTTTTGACATTAATTGTTTAATTTCTGCATATTTGTCTTCAAGGTACTTCAGGTATTTATTGAGAGCATCTAAATTGACGGATTCTTCGAGAATCATGCCTATGGGAAACAAGGACAAATCAAACAAGTCAGGTCATGCGTGCAAAACACGTGCTCAAAAGCAAACGAGGTCAGAGAGTTATTTACATCAAGACATAATTAAGAAATGGTAGCATGAACTTATAGTTTACTGAACATTAAGCAGAATTAGCAAACAGTTTTAGATGGCTACCATTTTTTAAAGATATCAATGAAGACTCAGATTGATTGTCCAAACCTAAGCATCTTAAGAAAATTTTAATGACCTCATCACCACACCTTGCAGAGCCTTAAACATCACTGTTACTAAATAACGCTAAGAGCTTCTGCCTAAAATAATTCAGGATTTCTGCCCAGGGATTTCTAACCAAATCATCCATTCAACTACTGGAGCTAACCCCAGGGCAATCTGTTCCTTTTTCCAAAGCAAAGCTTATAAAATGCCAGTCATATCTTTAGTCCCCTCTTCCTCTCCTTGCCCTCTCTACTCATTATTCATAACACCACAGACATAAACACTTCAAATGACTTCCCTTCTCATTCAGGCTAGCTGTTGTCTTGATTTTATTTATTTTTATACTTATTTCTTTTTTTAGAGAGAGAGGGGGAGAGAGGAAAAGAAACATCAATAAGAGAGAAAAACACTGACTGCCTCACATTTGCCATGTACCCTGACCTGGAATTGAACCAGCAACCCTTTTCTTTGCTGGACACCACTTGGTTAACCAAATACACTGGTGAGGTTAACCTTTAAAGGCATACCTTAAAATTCTCCTCCAGAAACCCTCCTGTATTGGATTAATCATTCCCTTACCCTGAATCCTCTCAGCATTTAATCAATTTGTCAGTTATTCTGTACTTATGCATGTGTCTTATTTCTATTTTGTTAGTCATAATTTTATATTTGAAAGGGAATCTAGTCCCTGCCTCCACCAAACACAAGGTGATCATCCAACCTCAGCTGAAATCCTCTGGTGTGGAAAAGATCATTATTTCAAGACATGGCTTCTTCCACTGAACCCAAATCTGACTTCCTAACATTTCTACCTATTGACTCTGCTTCTGGATTAACACTAGCTGAAATCCTAAGAGTTTTGCATATAGTTATCTATTCTCAAAGACCTTCTTGTCTCCAGGATGAATATTTGTCATTCCTCTATCTGTTCATCATATGAACCTCTCAACATCCTAGATAAATTCCAGGTCACACTACGATTTCTTAAAATGTGGCTGAGCTGAAGATGAGGAACCAGTAAATGCTGAGTCAACAATATTCACCAGAACTTAATACACTAGAGTTTTTACATGTCATATATCATGTGTCCTCAAACTTTAAGCACATCAGAATAACCTGGAGAATTTGTGAAAACACTGACTGTTGGGTTCTACCCCACCTTGGGTTCTACCCCGACTCCCATCCTTGGAGTTCTGACACAATTAGTCAGTCAGTCTGCAGTGGGGCCAAAGAATTTGCATTTCTAACAGGTTCCCAGTTAACGCTGACACTAAGCAGAAACCGCACTTTAACAACCATACTTCATATGATCCAGTTAGATGGGAACTCTGTTAATCTTCTAGGGTTTTCTTATTCCCTTGTTTCTACCTAGAGTCCTGGCTAAAGTTGTTTATAAAATATGGATAGAGTCCTGGTATACTTGGAAAATACCCACTTAGCACATATATGGGGTACGCATGATCAATTGGCAGTAACTTTGCATCTCATTTCACATGCTTATTAATTTTGAAAAACTGTGTTTCTAAGGTTATGATTTAACATTATTGTTTCAGATATAAAGTACTGAATTCTGAGAACAACCATTACATCAAAGGAATCCGATGTTAGAGCAACCATAATTTCTGGACCTCGTACAGGGCAAACTGCTAAGGAAATTGCAGACTTTAAGAACATCCCTTTATGCAGTTTACAACATGAAGGTGTATGATGCTGATCCTGATGCTGCCACACCAGCAAGGAAAATGCATAAAGTATGCAGGAATTGCACAAGTCCAGATATTGTACACAGAATCCAGGAGATCATCAATGAAGATCCAGGAAAGTCAATGTGCACCATGGCAAGAGAACTGCAGATGTTGGATGCAATGGTTTGCAAGATTATTGCTGAAGATATCAGATACAGATCGTATGTTCTTAGAAGAGGCCAGTTTATGACACAGCAAAGGAAAGGCACTTTGATAAACCAAGGGAACTGCTAACAACATTGAAAATCCCCAAAGAAAAAAGCCCTCTGATTTTCTTCGCTGATGCAAAGAAGTTTCAGCAGGACCAAACAGTCAACAGAAGAAACAACAGTTGGCTCTGTGAGAATCTTAATGAAGTCCCCATTGTCATAAAAATGAAATTTCATGCTACAGTGATGGTGTTAGGTGTTGTCAGCAATGAAGGAGCTATCATGACCTCACATTTTCTCCCACAGGGCTTGAAGGTGACTGCTGATGTTCACCCTGACATTTTGAGAGAAGTAATTGTACTATGGATGAAGCAAGTCGCAAATGGATGTCATTTTACCTTCCAACAAGATGGTGCACCAGCACATAATGCCAAAAAGGTGCAAGAATTTCTCAGTGTCAATGTTCCTGAATTCTGGTCAAATAAATCTGACCACCTAGTTCACCAGATGCAAATCCTTTAGACTATTATGTATGCAGCATTTGTGAGAGAGAAGTTAATAAACAACCTCATTCCAATAAAGAGGCTGTTAAAGCTAAGATTGGAAACATGATGATGTCCATGGATAAAGAAAAGTTAATTAAAAGTGTGCTCAAGATTCTGAAGTCGAATTGAGTGTTACTGCAGCAAATGGAGACTTTTTTGAACAATTAAAAAAATAATGACTATGTTTTTGTATTTACATATAAGAATAAACTTATTTCAAAATATAACACTTTTGTGGTATGTTTATTTTACTAAAATTTTGCCAATTGATCATGCGTACCCTGTATATTAATTTGTGTAATATGTAATAACTGGGGACAGTTAGAATTTCTTTCAAATACTTTACACAAAACATGGTACCTGGAATAGGTTTTGAAGGATCTCTGGAGAAAGGAAAAGGTTTTACTTCTTTCACGGCATGCTCTGCCCTAAGTTGTTTCATTTTGTCTATTTGCAACTGAATCTTTGAGGAGTTATTTTCAATAACCCTCATTCTGAAAAACAGAAAGACTCTCTTACGTTTCTTTCAACTAACAATTACTTAACCATAAAATTTACTAGTATAATAAAACAGGTAAAACATTATTTTGGTGAACCGTCATTTTTAACCATAATGGATTAAGGTGGAAGTGCCCCCCAAAATGCTTATTAACCTTCACAATGATTTTCTTTCAAGGCAACAATGATTCATAACCTTATGAAGTATTAAATATAATAATCTGGCCACAAAGTACTGTGCCTATTCCCTTTAATTGAAAACTACATTTGCAATTTAAAAATTATTTTTCTAGTAAAAATAAATAAAATCAAAAATATTTTTGTAAGTATTGTACATGTTTCTTAGGACTGCCAGAGCAAAATACCACAAAGTTGGAGGTTTGAAACAACGGAAATGGACGCTCGCACAGTTCTGGAGGCCAACGAAATCAGTATCCTCGGGCCCGAAACAAAGTGTTGCCAGGACGCTGCTTCCTCTAGAACCTCAACAGGAGAACCCAGGCCTGGCCTCCCACAGCTGCTGGAGTCCTCCGGCCTCTTGTGGCCACATCACTTCCATCTCTGCCTTCGTGGCCCTTCCCTTCTGCACTTTTGTGACAACCCACCAGGATAATGCATGATAATTTCCCTATCTCCAGATCTTTAATGTAATCACATCTGCAAAGACCCCTTCCCCAAATGAAGTAACATTTCCTGGTTCCCAGGATTAGGATCTGACATCATTAGGAGCCATTATTCAACCTATCACAATAATTGTGGTCCTAGGGCTAGAGGAATGGCAGCACTTCTTTGAGGTAAACTGAGTTACTTCTGAAATGGGGATCTTAAGTGACCAAGAAGCAGATATAAACTTCCAGCGTTATATGAAGTTTGCTTCCTAGCTTATCACTGGTATGTTGGCCCAGGGAGAAAATAACATTAAAATAAATTAGATACATAAATGTCACAGAATTTTGGCAAATGAAAAACAAGTCTGTCAGCAGGTATCTGCTGTCTGCATGTGTTTTCTATACAGAGTTCTTATAACTACAGATTGCTCAGAATAAGAGCTTATATATAGTGTTTATGGAAGACGGACTAGAAATTAAATATCTTTTGGCTTTCATCCAAATAAACTTATGCTTGCAAAAAAAGGCAGTGTTAAAAGTAAACAGACTTTCAAAAGAATTGAAAGCAGAGACCCAAATAGATATTTGTACATGAATGTTCCAAGTGACATTAAACACAACAGCCAAAGGCAGAAACACCCAAGTATTCATCAACAGATAAGTAAACAAAATGTTATATACATACAATGGAATATTATTCAGTCAAAAAAAAAAGCAATGAAGTCCCAATATATGCTACAAGTTGAAAAGTATCTAACTGCTGCCCCTTTCTGTAGCTACTTGTACGATCTCTTTATCTTTGGCAATTTCACAATAAATCTAAATCACTATCTCTTATTTACTTGGGATTCTTTGGGTCTCCTCTATCTGTAAATTGCTATCTTTCACCAGTTCTAGAAAATTCTCAGCCTTTATTCCTTCAAATATTGTCCCTGTCCCATATTATCTTCTCTTTTAGAGTTATGCTTAAGCATAATGACTTTTTAATTCTATCCTCCATATCTTTTTTAATAATAGCTTTATTCAGATACAGTTCATATACCTTAAAATTAACCATTGTGAAGTATACATTTCAGTGCATTTTGGTATATTCAGAGTTGTACAACCACTACCATTTCTAGTTCCGGAACATTTTATCACCCCCAAAATAAGCCGTATTCCCATCAGCAGTCTGCTGAGCATAAGGTAATTTTCCATGTGGTCCTCAAGGCTGGGACAGTTTACCTCTGGGTCACTCTACAAGGGCGTAGCCCTTTATCACCCCAGCTTTATATGCAGAGGGTTTCCCAGCACACTACACCCCTTGGGCAGACACTGGGCTCTGTTTCTCGTCCCCATGTGCCACTCTAGAAACTGAAGTTGATGATCATTAGTTTTAATAAATGCTCTCAGGCCTATAGAAGCTTTAGTGCTCCTCTTATCTTTTGTCTTGTGTTACGATTTTGCCCTGATAATCTCTTACTATATTGTTAATTTCCTGTTGCTTCTGAAAAGATTTAAAAAAAAAACATTTTGCCCTGGCTGGTGGCTCAGTGGATAGACCCCCGCCTGCAAACTTAAAGATCGCTGGTTCAATTCCCAATCAGGGCACATAGCCAGGTTGCAAGCCAGGTCTCCAGCCAGGTCTGTAGCTGGAGGCAGGTGAAAGGCAACCACACATTGATGTTTCTCTCCCTTTCTTCCTCCCTCCCTGCCCTTCTCTTTAAAAATAATGAATAAAATCTTTTAAAAATAAACAAACAAACAAACATTTTATGTAGCATTTTCTCCAACAGGAAGATCCAACATGTTACCAGGTCAAACTTTGCATAATTTTCTAAGTTGACTTGAAATTATCTACAAAAATAATGTACCCATCATTTACCAATGGAAGAAACACTGGAAATATGAGACTATTCAATGAGAGAGAACATTTCATCCTCTCCTAGAAGGTGACTGACCTTTGTGTATTGCAGAATTAAGTGATCTAATTCAGATGGTAATCATGAAATTGTACTACCAAATCTTCCACACAATAATTTACCTGGAGCAACCACTTACAACCCCTTTGTCATACTACAATATGCCTCCAATTATCTTAAGAAATATAAAATTCTTAAACAGAATTTTAAGTAAAAAATAGTCATTTCAAGTTGGTAGGAAAGTCACATGAAAACATGGCTTTAAAATAAATTTATAATTCAAAAAGACTGAGAACCACTGGTTACAGTTACACCAGCTAGTTAATAAAATCAAGTTAACAATTATCACCTTTTGGACTAGTTATTAATATACTTACTTTGCCTCAAGTTGGACTGTCCTCTTCTTGTGGTATACCAATGTTGTGGGCTCTGCTGCCCAAACTTTAAGTTTTCCATGCAGACTAAATGCAGTTCTTTGGCCTTTCTTTATTATCTCAATAAAGTCATCATATTCTTTTTTGATTGAAGTAAGAATGGATTTGTATGCAGTGACATAGTCTATTACCTGAAATATGATTTTTCTGCCTATGCTACTGAATTTTTTTCTGGAACATTATGGATGAAAAGCCTTGAAAATAGCATTATAGGTTATTTTTAAGTAAAACATGATGAGCAATTAGAATTTAGAGTTTGCACAAATATGGCTGAGTATTAAAGACAATATTTCCTGAACTGTGATCCTTGTGAATCATGAGAGTACTGTGAGCTTAAATATGAAAGAAAAAGATCATATTTTTCTCTACTTGGTATGAACACATACATTATACAACGTCATTTAAAACCAATATAATTATTCCAATTCTGGGTGTTTTATGTATAATTACACATCATCCCTTATCACTTCCAAATCTAGTCTCTGACTTCATTCAACTCTTAAAATCCCAGACTCCCTTTACCTCCCTATTTTTCTACCCAGTTAGGTCCTACTAGCTGATCAATGCTCTGGGTTCTCAAACTGCATTTCTATTCCCAACGTGTCGAGTAAAACTGTAGGAAACCCCTCATCACTATACACTCATGGTTTCCAATGGTGTTTAAGTACAGAGTATCTTTGGAAGGCAATGGAAGACAGTAGAAACAGTGGCTGCCTGCAGAGAAGGAAAGAGGATTTGCTATGAGAACAACCAGCTTTACACTGTATACTTCTCTCTTTCCCTTCCTTCCTTCCTTCCTTCCTCTCTCTCTCGCTCTTTCCTTCCTTCCTTTCTTTTCTTTCATCTTATGCATTACCCATGCAAAAATAAATAAGAAATATTTACAATATTTTGTTAAAAAGTTACAAATAATTTATGGTTTCCAAATTGTGCTTATGAGGATTTCCGAAGGGACTGATGTATAAAGAGAATAATTTTCTCTGAAAGCTACAATTATGCTTTCTACCCTTCCTACATTTCTACTCACTGGTACTTCCCACCAATTTTTTGTTAGCTAGACAATATCTAGAAACAATTATCTAGGAAGGCATCTGGTCTCTAAAGAAATGGTACAAGGAGATTATTGATCAATAGCAGGTCCCAGGAGAGGATTCTGAGTGGGCAATACTGCTTGTCTTTTTGACATGACCATACAACCTATCAAACCAAATAAGGAGGACTGGAACCCATAATAAAATAGAAGCCATTAGTCTGTAGTCTTTCAAATTAAGCTGTCCTGGTCATTCTCCACTCCACATACCTCTGGGGTGTACTAAAACAATCCAAGACAACTCAGATACCTTAATGGATAGAAAACAAGACTTGTAGTGCTGCACTCATTAGCTCCCATATCTAACTGTTAGAAGAAATAGATTCCAGAAGAACACTCATGGGAACCTTTGAGAATGCATCAATTATGCATTGAAATAAAGGAGACAGAATGGCATGCCATGGGTAGCATAGTTTTGTTTGACCTATAAAATTAATATGTCCAGCTTCTCTTAAAAACTAAAAAAAATCTACCAACATGAAACCACCATTCCTCAATGGCAATAATCAGCTTGATTATTTAGATTGAATTGGTTCTTCATTTTACTGCTGTTCCCCATGACTCCTTATTCTCTTATAGCTGCCCCCACTTAACTCCTTTAAATGACCTCCCTTGCCTACTGGCATTCAAGTTTGAGACTCTATTGTGGTGTCCATTAAATCCAAGAAAACCAGAGCTACACTTATCAGGTACTGGGGTCTCAAAAAGAAGAGGAATGGCATCTATTCCACCTCAGCTTCCATATATGGATGTAGACTATTTGTACAACATGCAACCACAAACACAAAAGACCAGCCACTTTCCAGAGTCCAGCCGCCTTGATAATTCACCCACTTCTATAGAAGTTCACTCTTCTTTGCTTACTCAGTCCATGACTTGCTCTGCAACCTACCCTCAACTCTGGTTGAATCTCAAGTTCTCCTAGCTTTGATTCAGGCATAGTTCTCCATGTCAAATGTTCCATCTTTGATATATACTTTTAAAGATTTTATTTATTTTTAGAGAGAAGGGAAGGGAGGGAGAAAGAGAGGGAGAGAAACATCAACGTGTGGCTGCCTCTCACATTCCCCCAGCCAGGGACCTCGTGCTCAACCCAGGCCTGTGCCCTGACTGGGAATCAAACCCACAGCCCTTTAGTTCGCAGACCAGGGCTCAATCCACTGAGCCACACCAGTCAGGGTTCCATTTTGATTTTAAATAAAACTTGTTACTTGCTCTCTTGATATAAAGTACATGGAGATGTAAGTTGATACTTTCATCTTCTGCCCAACTAAGTCCTTCCAAAAGTGAAGGAACATTACAGAAGGCAGTCACCAGTAGTTTATTAACAATGCACTGTGTTGGAACAACAAGAAAATGGAAAGGCAGGTTATCTTATTGATAAACTAGAAGAAAAGTTTCTGTAAGCATCAAAAGAATTATATTTCAGATCTCCCCTTAGCCATAAAGAATAGGAATCTTCATAAGGTATAAATGTACAATTTATAATTGTACAATGTACAAACAGTCCAAATAGGAATATTGCGGACAGAGAGGAAAGAACTGTAGATGTAGATATTAACTTCTATTTAATCCCGTATCTTTCCTCTAAGAATTCAATTTATCAAAACTATCTCCAAAATGACTTCATTATAACTATACTCAGTTAAAGCAGACAGCTCCTCAGGTAACTCGGACTGGCACTGGCATGTGAACGTGCAAAGATAAACATGTCACAATTATAACTTTCTTTTGTCAGTTTGTAGAATCTCAGCATGATTCTTGATATTTATGAAACCTATTCAAAACACTACCTTTAAACATTCATCTAATATATTTCTTAATGATTGAAACACCAAAGGCACTATCATTAATCACAACAACATATAATTCAAGCTAATCTGCCAATGTACCATTTTAGAAGATTTTATAGGTGACTTACAAGTAAGAAAAGATTATTTCTCTATTTTATACTCTTACAGATGTGCATCAGTTTTCTTAATTCCATTAGTAGGTATATGTCACTAGTTTCTGCTCACTTTTCCTTGTAAGGAGGCCCTATGTTTCTATTTAAAAATAAATAAGGCTCACAGTGTGTATAATATTTAATAACTAGAGAAAAGACTGAATTCCTATTTTGCCTGTGGTTGTTCTACTCAGAGACCAATAGTTTACATTAGTCTTAAGTAATTATTTCTTTTAGGTAAGAAGGGAAGATTGCTGATTTCGCTTAATATACTGTCAGGGAAACTTTTAAGGGGGGAGGGGTAAAAAAAAGCAAGATAAAAAACTAGGATTGGTGGGCAAAGTGCAATTGTTCATAAGGAAAAACAGGTATTGCTAAAATTTTGCAAAGCAAGATCAAATGTTATATAAGCCATAGCACTTGCTAATCTCATCTCAATATTTCCAATGTTCAGTCTAGTCAAACCCCCTGTTAACAGTGCCTATCTAGATCTCTAATCTACGAGGGGTTCCAATTTAATATGCCAGGTCAGCTGTTTTCAGCTGGTGTGCCACAAAAAAATTTTAAACATGCAATACCTGACTATTTAGTCAGAGGCACTGACCCCTTTTCCCTCAGAATGTCAAATTAAAAAAATGACAATAGCCAACACAACAATAGCTGTCTGGTATGAATAAATCAAAATTATATCTATTATTGTCAGATTGGCAAAGACGTATAATTTTTGGTGTGCCACAGAATTTCAGTAATTATTTTATGTGTGCCATAAGATGAAAAAGGGTGAAAGTCACTGTGCTAGAGCAAATCTAAGCCCAGACTTGAATGATACCAGGAACAAACCCAAAACAACAAGGAATGACCCAATCCCTCACAAATTAGGCAATACTTTCAGATGGAAGGTCCAAATGTTGTTAGAGGGCACAACTACGTGTTACTTAAAACCAATTAAAAAAATGAAAACTGATAGCTTGCACTTTAGCTAAAATAGTTGAATCGCTAGTTAACTGTCTAGTAATTGATGCAGCATCGCCTTTTCCTTATTCACCCTTTTCAAACAAAACTAATGAACTTTTCAAAATTCACAGATGTAGTCAAACAAGCAGTGGTGTTACTAAGACAGGAATATTAGTTATCAAGAAAGCCCATCACTTTCCCATGAAAATTCCATTGTCTTAAGAGTATTATGATACCTTATCAAAAACGTTTCGGTATATGATGTAATATTCATCAGCAGGTCCTTCCTCGTTACAGCCCACTCTTTCACTTTCCATTATTATGTATCTTTGCATACTTTCCAAAAATTCCTTGTTACTTCTACTAATGATAGGAGGGAGAGCTACATGTTTATTGATTTCTGGAACCGACATGTCATAATCTGCATACTTATTCACCAGAGAAAAGTTAAGTCTTGACTTGCTTTTGCAACAAATCCAAAGCTTTGATAAGCCTGAAAGAAAAAAAGGGCCATCAATTAATTTAAAGCTTAAAATAAATTAAGTCAAATAAAACAAATGTAAAAAAATATCCTATAGATCCCTGAGATAAATATTTCAGCCTATGAATGAAAAGGTATAATCTATTCTACTGCCATGTGCTATCCCTCTGGGATAGACATACCAATAAAGGACTCTTCTCTTACCAACCAAGCATACATGTATCGTATGAGTGATGGTTTCTCAATCCTCAATGTTTTCTGACAGAAAGTTGCACTTTCTGTTTATTTGTCTCACGTGGGAACACAAATTTGGAAACCTCCTGATGGCACACACATGGTAAAAAACTTCTCTACCCGCAGGCCTCCTGGGCCAAGTCAGTCATCCAGTGCACAGCAGCTGTAAATAACTCCTGCATTTATTTTGAGAATAAACTTTATTATAATTCTTATCTTTAATTTGAATGTACTGACTGAAAAGTAATGCAGCAGGACTTTTTCTAAAATCAATCCATCAGTGATGTCAAAGATAACAAACTACCCCTCTGAGGACAACTTTCAAGCGGCTCCATCCCACTGCTCTCTCAGTAAAGAATCACTAACCAGCTAGAGCAGGATATGGTAGTTGGGTCCTGAGATTGTGTCCCATTAACATCAAATACAGTCCATGCTTGCTTAAAAGTGTCTGGCAAGGCAAAACATTTTAATTCCTCCCTCCTCCCACATTATAGAAGTATACAATCAGAGCATATATTTTGGACAATATAAACCAAAGAATATGAATGAAAAACCAAGACTCATTCAGAATCCCACCACCTAAACACAACTACTTATGTTTTGATGTATTTCTTCCAATTTTTATCATTGTCAAAATCAGGATCACTCATTATTAAAAGTTTAACAACTTTTCCATGTTGTCACACAGTCTTTACCAGTAGGCTGTAAGTTTATCAAGATCAGGAACCAAAATGTTCTCATTTCTAATTATCCTTCCCCACCCATTTGTGTTCCAGTGCATGATACAGCTTCTAGCAGAGTAAGGATCAAATATTTCCTCCATAATCAATCATCACTGAGCAGTTACCTCTCAGAAGACATGACTTCAGCACACGGCTGAAGTGACTGTTCCTCAGCATCTACGAAATGCCACCGAATTACATAAACCAACTCAGATTACATTTCACTCATTCATTCATAGTCAACAGTTAAGGGACACAGTGAAAACAAATCGCAAAGTCTCCCAGGCAAGTCTGTTGGGTTTGCTTAAAAGAGCCACTGCTACAGAGCAGAGAAGGCATGTGACCCAGGTGGGCCAAGAGGCTACAAAAGCCAGAGGGGTATCTCACTTGTCTGTGGGAGAGGGTGGGAAAACATGGGACAGCATCTAAAGGAATCACATCTAGAGGAATGTTTGTGCTGTATTTATTTATTCAATAAGTATTTAGGGGCACCTTCTGTATCTGCCACTATCCCAGACACTAGAGACAAAAACAAAGTCCTTACTTAAACTCCCAAAGGTTATGTTCAAGTAGAGACAGACAACACACAGTGACAATCTAGTATGACAGATGAGGGTAACTTGCATGGGAGAAAAATGAAACTGGGAATGAGCGCCAGAGAGTAAGGAAGGTGAGAAGGTGCTGTTGTATATAAGGCATTAAACTAGGAAAGAGAAAAGGCCTCACTGATAAGGTGACATTTCAGAAATCGGATCAAACTGGGTCCTGTAGCCTCCTGGGAGTGGAGTAGTTGAGGCAGAGAGCAGCAGCAAGTCCAAAGGCCTCAAGGCAGGGCAGCAAGTGTGAGGAACAGGAAGGCGGCAAGGCAAGGGGCTTGAAAGGAACGAGAAAGACAGAAGAGATGTCAGAGGCAGCAGCCAGATCACGTAGGATACAGGGCCTTGAAGGCAGGACCACTGGGCACCTTGGTGCAGGTTAGGAAAAGGGGCCCTTTCTCTGGACAGACTTGGCAAGAAGGGTGTGGCCTCCAGGCACCCCAGTGCTGGAGAGAAAGCCTCGCTTATAGGAATTTAGGCTCAACTCTGAAGGGGCTGGGGAGCCATTGGAGGGCTGCGAGCAGAAGCGCGATGGCTGATTTAATTACTTTTGTGTGTGTGTGTGTGTGTGTGTGTGTGTGTGTGTGTGTGTTGATTTTAGATAGGAGGGAGGGAAGGAAGGGTGGAGAGAGGAACATCGATTTGTTGTCCCACTTATTTATGTGCTTATTGGTTGCTTCTTGTATGTGCCCCAACTGGAGATCAAACCCGCCAACTCTGGTGTGTGAGGACGGATGCTCTAACCAACTGAGCTCCCTGGCCGGGGCAGCTGACCCACATTTTCAAGGAATTGCTCTTGCTGCTTCCTGGAGACAAGGGTCAAAGCCTGAAGACCTGTTAGGAGGCTACTGCTATAACCTGGGAGAAAGGTAACAGGGGCTTGAATCAGGAGGGGAACGATGGAGATGATGACAAGTGTTCTGCAAATATATTTAAAGCAAAGCCAAGAAGATTTCCTGAGGGAATAGGTGTAGGTATGAGAGAACCGTTAGAGATGACCATGAATGAAGTCTTTGGCTTCATTTTAAAAACTGAAAACCGGTCCTAGGATTTCCAAGATGTGAAACCGTTTCACACGACAAACCAGGCCCAGAAACCAACCCCCTGACATTAGCGGACACTGAGGGATGAAGAAGGAAGCCGAGCTTTGTGAAGATACCGCGTATTTTTCAGTTTGCCTTGCGTTGGCCACAGAACTCCCTTCCCGGCAGCCGGTGGTGGCGGGCTGGCTGATCCTCAGCCGCTGTGAGCAAGTGAACGAGACTTTCGTTCCACTACGCACTCCGCCCAGCCTCTTACCCTTTCCTCCCAGTCTCTACCGACTTGTTTCCACGTTCCCTGAAAGCATTACCCGACTTCACCCTTCCTCCCTCCTCACCTTAATCCCTTTCTCCCAACCCCAGCTCCAGCGCTAGGAGACAGTAACCAGGGAACCCGGCGCGTGGAACTGCATCTTGGGACAAGTAGTTCCAGCCCAAGGAAACCGGTGAAAAACTACAATTCCCAGGAGACACTTCCACTACCCTCGTTTCCTTACTGAGGCCCCCTTAATACCACCCTCTTTTAAAGACCACTCTTAGCCACGTTCACTCTCTGGGAAAAGCTTTAAAGACATTTTTAACTTATTTAAATCCGGCATCTCGAGAGCATTCTATAGGTTAAAGTAAGAAATAAATCCAAGCTAGAGAGAAAGAGAGGAAATGAGGTTCACGAGCTAGTGTGGCACGTGGTTAGACAGCCGCTGTGACAGCGGTCAGGCAGTTGGTGTGGTCGCCTAAGGGGTGGGGCCTCGGGCGCCGGCGCCGAGAAACCCTGTGGACCTGCGCGGCGCGTTCCCTTTCCGATCCGCCATCTATGGTGAGTGTGTGCGTTTCTCGGCCGCTCCCTGGCCGGTGCCCTCCCCAATTCCCTCTGCCGTTTCTCCACCGCTAACCCGCCTTTTACTTTTCCTCCACCTCAGGTGGAATCGCCGCCAAGATGCAGATTTTCGTGAAAACCCTCACGGGGAAGACCATCACTCTCGAGGTACGGCCAGGTGGTGTGAGCGAGCCAAGGCTTGAGAGAGGCCGGGAGGTGGATACCGGACCGTGCTGCAGTCTGCCTAGCTCGTATTCCTGAGTGTGGGTTCTGAAACTTGGCCTGCAATTGAGGGTTGTTGGCAGAGCAAGAGTCCTGGGGCAGGTTTCCATGCTTAAAGCCTGGGCTTATCCTCTCTGGGGGCGACCCAAACAGGGGTCCCCGGATGGGGCTGCAGGCCCTGGGCCGGGCGGGCGCGAGCACGTGTCGGTCACCGCGGCTGCCCGCCCGCAGGCGGGGTTGAGGGAAGTGTGCTCGCCCCGCAACCCTGGGAGGTGGCCTGTTCCCCGGGGGAGCGATGAGCTGGGCAGGGGAAGCTGTGGCCTCCCACCCGGCTCCGTTCTCTGGTGACCTTCAAATTGAAGTGAGCGTTCGTTCTGGTTTCCTACTGCGTTGCCAATATTTCCATTTTAAAATTCATAGGTTGAACCCTCGGATACAATAGAAAATGTCAAGGCCAAGATCCAGGATAAGGAAGGCAAGTAATAATTACCAAGTTCAGATATAACTAGCCCCCAGAAGCTCCAGCTTCCCTGTGGGTGTTAGAGGTAATTGCTCTTGGTGGGGCGGGGACAGGTGAGATAGACTTGGTAAAACGCTCTTGGAGTACTTTGGAGGGTTTTGGGGGTAGGCAGACGCTTATGGGCATGGAGCCAAGCTGCAGTGCGTTTCGCATGTGAATTGGGATGGACTGTTTTTCTCTACTCCTTTCCTCACCTGCAAATGAAGGTAGTATTAATTAACATGTATTCTTTTTAGTTACTACATAAGGTAAATGTTGTACAGTTAAAACCATGGTTAGCCTGCAATAAAAATGTGCCATTTGATTCAGGGGTAATTGTAAACTTGAGCAGAGGCTTGTTTGGCTTATTTATTTTCCTTTTCTTCTTTAGGAATTCCTCCTGATCAGCAAAGACTGATCTTTGCAGGCAAGCAGCTGGAAGATGGGCGTACTTTGTCTGACTACAACATTCAAAAGGTCTGTTAGTTGTAAAGGGCAGCTGTTTAAATATAAATTAATCTTGCCATTTTTGACATACACACATGTGGGAAGACTAGCATTAGAGTAGCAAGATTCCCCAGGTGATACTTACACTAATATTTGAGAAGCACTGTTCCAGTTTCTCACATTCTGGATTTGGCAGATTGCATCCTATGCTGTATTTAATGTGTTCTTTAATCTCCCCATAAACTGAGAATCAGAGAATACCCCCCCTTCCCCAAACTCCCCCCTTAGGTATTATGTACGTACTATGCATTAGTCAGGTGTGGTGCTATTTTCCATTAATGGAGCATGAGCATTAATGTAATTAACTTTTTTAAAATATAATGTTTTTAAGTCTGTTTTATGCTGTTTTATTAACAGGAGTCCACACTTCATCTTGTGTTGAGACTTCGTGGTGGTGCTAAGAAAAGGAAGAAGAAGTCTTACACCACTCCCAAAAAGAATAAGCATAAGAGAAAGAAGGTTAAGTTGGCTGTACTGAAGTACTACAAAGTGAGCCTGTTTTCTTTATTTTTCAAGCATACACAGACTTTTATATTTAAAACGTAGCATTTTAATTGTGGGAAAATAATCACTTATTCAATAAATGACCCAGGAATAGCCGGAGGAAAATGATAATATAATAGATCCTTAGGATTGAAGGGTTAAATGTAGAAAAATTAAGCTAGAAGAAAAAAATGTGACTTTTGTAAAAACCTTGAGTTGGGATAAGACAAACTGAATTGGGAAAACTATAAAGGAAAAATATTGGTAGATTGAACTTCAAAAAAATACTGTGTTTTTAAATGAACACTTGAATAATGTGAAAAGGTGAAATGATAGGGGAGTGTTCATAACGTAAGATAGGTAAAGTTCTAGTGAAAATAAAGGTATTTCCATTGAAAAAATGGACAATGCATATGTACAGTTTACAAAAAGAAATTTGTGAATCGAAGAAACCCAGTTGAGCCCTGACTGGTGTGTCTGAAAGTGTTGTATCACCCACAGACAGAAAGGTTGCCGGTTCGATTCCCAGTCAGGGCACATGGCTGGGGCTGTCGGAATTTAAGAGGCAACTGATGGATGTTTCTCTTTTCTCTCTAAAAGTAAAATCTTTATTAAAAAAAAGGCAAAAGCCAATTTATTAAAAACAAGTATTTGCCTATTAATAAATATTTTTTAAGATTTTACTTATTTTTAGAGGGGGTAAGGAGAGAAACATCAGTTGGTTGCCTTTCATACACCCCCTGACTGGGATCCAAACCTGCAGTGTAGGCATGTTCTCTGACTAGGAATTGAACTGCATTGTAGGATGATGCCCAACTGACCCACACTGCCAGTGCTCGGTTAATAAATTTTGTTGGCATCTCTGGTTTCAAACTTTAATATGAAAGTTTATTTGATAGTTGAACAAACTTTAGATAATGGGGTTTACCTTTAGCTGCTCATTCCAAACTAGAATTTTGATTTTGAAGTCAGGTCTGGGTTCAGGTGTTAGTTCTATCTGCCACTTTGTGCAAGGCTAGACTTTAATGAGCTCCGAGCTTAATTAGTTGTAATTACTGGTGAGGATTTGGGGTGTTTTGATTTATAAGTACTAAAAACTACTGTTGTGTGATTAAAAAGCTAAATACTTTGAGTCATTTAAATTAGACTTCGAAATATGTTGTAAAATTACCTTAACCAGCAGGTTTGTGCTTTCTAGGTGGATGAGAATGGCAAAATCAGTCGCCTTCGTCGGGAGTGCCCTTCGGATGAATGTGGTGCTGGAGTTTTTATGGCCAGCCACTTTGACAGACATTATTGTGGCAAATGTTGTCTGACCTATTGCTTCAACAAACCAGAAGACAAATAATCATATATGGGTTAATAAAAGACATGAGCTAATAACATTTGTTGAGTTTTCAGTGACTTTTTTTTTTTAAGCATCAAATGGACAGATCACACCACTTCTTTGATAAATTATACTTCGGCAGAACTCCATTATATTTACTCAGGTGTTCAGATAATAAAGCAGTTTGTGTTTTCTGTCAGTTTTTTGACCTTAGCACTACTGACATTTTGGACCAGGTACTTTGCAGTGGGAGCTGCCCTGTGCATCACAGGATGATGAACAGCATTCCCTGGCCTCTACCCACTTGATGCAATAGCACTCCACCCCACACGTTGTCAAATGACCCCTGGGTGAGGGAGGACTAACCCCTATCCCCAAATTGAGAAACACTGGTTTGTGTGAATGATGTTCACACATTGCCTAAAAAGAGGCTCTGACATTTTGTACACCGAAAATTTAGACAGCTATAAATTGCCAATTCAAAAATTTACCCTAAATCTTAGGGTAGTTCGGGAGGGATGTTTTGCTGTCTGTGGTACAAAGGAATACGCCACTGTTCAGTGTTGAGTGTGAACTTGGATTCAACTCTGCTCATTAATCCTATTGACACTGAAAAATAGGGTTTCAAACAGCATTTGATTGGTACTGTATCTTGCCCAAGGAGCTCAATTCAGAGAGGATTGCTTCTCTTGGTACCACTCAAGTTCGTTAACTGATTACATTCCATGATAGGCCAATAAACAATTCCCTTTTACTGTATTCATAACACTGGGATTTCTAATTAGAGGCACCCTTAAATACTTTTGTTTTCCTGTTTTGTTAGAGGCACCCTTAAATACTTTTGTTTTCCTGTTTTGACCGGCACGTTACTGCTTGATAGAATGGGCATTTACTGACCAGTAAGTGGTGAGTTTACCTTCAATAAAGCAAACGACAGCTTGATAATAAGATTGTTTAGTATTTTTTATATAAATACAACTTTAAAATCCTGGATCCCAAGAGGTCTTGGCTAGAACTTCCTTTTCTTCATAACAAACCATTTCGTCTCCCACTTGAAATTCTATTGTTTCTTCATTTAAACAGAGACCACAATCCATTCCAGTTTTGACGACTAAAACGTCGTCTTTATGGTGTTTCAGCGAGGTTAATGAGCCTTAGGGAAAAAAAGTTCACATATTCAACAAATAATAAGCACTTAACTAAGTGCTATGTAGCAGTCTGGGGTTAAAAGGAAAATAAACACTGGAATTGTTAAAAGTTTTACATCTTGTCATGTTAGTAGGACTAAATACCAGAAACTAGAGGAAGTTGAAGTCAAGATTTGTAATGAAAGACTAAACCTCTCATTTTAAAGATAGGCTAACTGTAGAGGATGGGACTAAATACACAGGACTCAGATAAACCACGGTAAAAAACATGATAGCTAAAAAGTCAAAGAATTAATGCAAGCATCACACAGTGGAGGATATGACTGAAAAGGTAGTCTTGAGAAGTTGAGATCAGACCAAAGGACTAACATGTTGGAGGACGAATCAGAGCTAGTAAGGAAGGGAACCCAGCAACTGGAGACAAGCTACCAGCAAGGAGTAGCTTGAACTAGGATTGTGGAGTGCATTTCAAATGCTTACTGAGAACTGCAAGGTTCAGGCGACTAGATACGCTATAGAAACACATTTTGATATTGCTTACCCTTCCAAATAACATGTCTGTTACGGATTAACTTAAACTTTTTTTGTTTTTCAAGCTGTCCCTTTTGGACTCTGCAGCCAGCCACAGGAACTTTTTTCTTCCCTTGTGTTATGGAGAAGGTAGCTATTATAGAAGCCTCACCTTTAGGAAGAAGAGAACACTGAGTATAGAAAACAAGATTTTAAAAAACACTAATTTCTGACATTTTGCAAGGCAAGAATTAAAGGTGTGAGAAAAATACAAACTTATGCATAGAAGTCCTGGTTTTCTTTGACTCCACCAACTATATTTCTGAGCAATTTAAAAAATAGAAATTATTGGATTAAAAAAAAAAAACATTTTATTATTTTTAGAGGGGTGGGGGGAAACATCAATGTATGGTTGCCCTTTTCACCTGCTTCCAGCAGCTGGCTGGAGACCTGGCTTGCAACCTAGTTATGTGCCCTGGCTGGGGAATCGAACCAGCGACCTATGGATTTGCAGGCTGACACCTTATCCACTGTGCCACCAGCCAGGGCCTTCTTGGATGTTCTTAGAATCACAAAAATACATGTGCTTACCAAAGCAGCAAATGAAAGAAAAATGGAACTCATTTTTTTGGCTGAGTAAAACGCACTAGAAGATGATAATCGGTAAGATTAAACAAAAGAGAAGAAACTCATGGACAGAGACCACAGTATGGTGATTGTGTGTAGTAGGAGAATGGAAAGAGGTGGAGGAGGGTATAAAAAAAAGGAAAAATGAAAAAACAAAAGGTTAATTAGTACAATTCTTGTCTGCTCCATGAAAACCTAGTCCCTCAAAATATTTTCTAGGCTACATCATCTGTTATTACCTGATTTTTTTTCTCTTTTCAATAGTATGTTTTCCCATTATCATTTAGTCCCCTTATACTCTCCTCATTTATTTTTAATCTCAGCATTGGTAATTTATACCCATTTAAGAGTACTAATTCTGTGACTCAGCTTCACTTTTTCACCAACTGAAAAAACAAATTGCAATAAAGCCCTGGCTGGTAGCACAATGGATAAGGTGCCAGCCTGCGAACCCAAAGGTCGCTGGTTCGATTCCCCAGCCAGGGCACATAAGCAGGGTGCAAGCCAGGTTTCCAGCCAGGCTGGTAGTTGGAGGCAGGTGAAGGGCAACCACACATTGATTCTTCTCTCCCTCTCTGCCTCTTTCCCTTCCCCTCTCTCTGGAAATAATAAATAAAACTTTAAAAAAAAATTGCAATAATGGTATGGTACCATACACTATAATGTGCCAGTTCCCCGGGTTTGTGTTACCTGACTGGTGCTTGCTCACTCCTAGAAACACTGGGTTTTACAAATTGCTTTAGCCCCAAAATGTACAAAGCTCTGTACAATCATGTTAAGTAGGTCAGAGAAGCTTAAAATAAATCTGTACTGTAGACCACAAATACAAATACTGAATCTTGTTGAGGAAATAGCAGGCAAATCTAAATTAAAGAATATTCTATAAAGTCACTGGCCTCTACACTTCAAAAATGTCATAGTAAAAAAAAGAAACATTGAAAAATTAAATTTAATCCATAATCCTGGACTAAGAGAAAAATATATACCTATAAAGTCTTTATTGGGACAATGGACTAAATTTGAACATGGGCCACAGTTTAGGTAATAGTACTAATGTTCAATTTTCTGAGTTTGGTATTTGTTCTATGATTTTATAAGAGAATATCCTTGTGCTTAGGAAATGTACATATTTAGTGGTAAATGTACACAATATCTCAAATTTACTTTCAAATGGTATAGAAAAAAGAAATTAGGGGGAATAGAGCAAATGGGGTAAAATGTAAATAACTGGTGAGTTGGGTAACGGGTACAGGGAAGGGAGTTCCTTATACTCTTCTTGTCATTTTTCTGGGTATTTAAAACTATCGCCAAATTAAAAAGTTAAGCCCTGGCTGGTATGGCTCAGTGGGCTGAGTGCTGGCCTGCAAACCAAAAGGTCAGGGCACATGCCTGGGTTGACCAGGCCAGGTCCCCCCACACTGAGGGCATGAGAGAGACAACCGATGAATGTTTCTCTCACATATCCATGTTTCTGACCTCTTTCTCTTCTTGCCTCTCTAAAAATAAATTAAAATCTTTTTAAAGATTAACAAAATAAAGTTAACCAAAAATTCCATATATAGGAGGTGGGGGTGGGGAGGAAAAAGCACAAAATGATCCAGTTGTCATAAATTTAATCTGCCCAAGGGATATGCTAGAAAGAATATTTTTAAATATCTACCTTTTAAATATAAATTTTCTTCTCATGGTAGATTTCTCTGCAAGCTCCAGGACAAAATCAATGGCTCCTTCCATGACATATTAATACTCTTTATGCTTCCCACCCTAGTCTAATTTATATTACAATTAGTTGTTCATTTCTAAACTTTAGGGTTAGTTCTTAATGCCTTACCTTGTCTTGTATCCTCAGGACCTAAGTGTTTATAATACAAATGAAGTTACACTGAAATTCTTAAGTGCAAAAGTCCTTTTTTCTAGAACACAGGATATGGTATTAGAACAGAGAATGCATTTCAATAGCAAAGTGTCATTTACAGTATCTAAGATCTGAATCTTTAACAAGTCAGTGAACACTCACCTATTGTGTGCTCTTCCAAAGTGCAGGGCAACCTGCTGCTCAGTTCTTCCTGCAAATCTTCAACAAGGCGGTAAATGATTTTGTGAAGTTTAATTTTGACTCCTTTCTTTGCAGCTGACTGCTGGATGACATTGCCTGCATTCACATTGAAGCCATATATAACACCTGGCAATCAGAAATATAGTTAATAAAGTAGCACAAATATTGCACCAAACAGTTTATCTTTCAAACAGATACTCAAATCTAAATTGTTTTATTTTCTTCTACATAAATTGAAAGCAAGTTCGGAGGGTGAGAAACTCTATTTTTTTCCTCATGTGAACTAGTAAATTTTCAAACTAATAAAAGGATTTTATAAATTCTTTGTGGCTTGTTTAATAAAGAAAATTTCTTTATGATTTAAAAAATCTTCATTTAAGGAACATTATTTCAAGTGCCCGTAATGTGTGCGGCAGTATGATAAACAAAGCTTTAATTTTAATACCAGAGATATAAGAAAAAAATTGGTAGGGTTGAAATATTATTATATTATTTTAACAACAATTCTTTTATCATAATCTTATTGTCTACAACACTTGTGGTTTACTCTTAGGTATTCAGCTGCTCAAAAATACTTAGTATTTTTACTTACTTTTACTTTTACTTAATTAGTAAAGGTCAAGAGTTATTTAAGAAATGAGCCCTGACCTATGTGACTCAGTTGGCTGGGCATCATCTCGAAAAGGGGTATGTTTGATTTTCAATCAGGGCACATGCCTGGGTTGTGGTTTTGGTCCCTGGTCAGGCACATACAAGAGGAGGCAGCCAACTGATGTTTCTCTCCCTCTCTTTCGCTTTCCCTTCCCCTCTCTCTAAAAAATAAATAAATCTTTAAAAATTTTTAATAATAAAATGTTTAGCTTCAAAGAACTTCCATTTTTTAAAAAAGATTTTATCAATTTTTTTAGAGAGAGGGAAAAGGAGGGAGAAAGACAGCGACAGAAACATCAATGTGAGAAAGAAGCATCACCTGGTTGCTTTTTGGACATGTCTGACAAGTGGCCCAGCCCGCAACCCAGGCATGTGCCCTGACCTGGAATCAAACCAGCGACCTTTCGCTTGCAGGATGACACCCGACCAACTGAGCCACACTGCTCAGGGGGAAGCTCAGCATTTTATCACAGAATAAATGAAGTACTTAATAACAAGTACCTTGGGTAAAAACAAACAAACCAAAAAAACACTCTAAACTTAAGTAAAACAAACAACGCAAACAGCTTAGTTAAAAGAAAAATAACCACCTTGAAAGTCTTATCATTAAGAAATCATTCAATACACTCTCTACATGACCTTAGTAAAGTGTTAGGCCAGCGATTTTCAACCTTTTTCATCTTATGGCACATACATGCTATAAATTAATTACTAAAATTCTGCAGTATACCAAAAAAATATATATATATTTTGCTGATCTCACAAAAAAAATAGGTATAATTTTGATTCACTCAAACTGGATGGCTCTTGTTGTGTTGGCTGTTGTCATTTTTTTAACCTGACAGTCTAAGGGAAAAGAGGTCAGTGCCGCTGACTAGTCAAGGTGTTGCATCCTTTAAAAATTCTCGCGGCACACCAGTTGAAAATCACTGTGCTAGGCCAATTAGTGCCCACAAAAATACTTGGAGTTAACCAGCATTACTGAAAATACCTTTTTAGTAGTAGAGGTAACATCTAATCCTAATCAAGTGGAGTAGCTCCTTTCTAAATGACTCATTAATCACTCAGTAGTGTTTGTGCTTTGCTAAGTGACAGACTTAATTAAAGAGACAGTCATGAGTCCCCTTTTTGCATATCGTAGGTTATAAGTAGTCCCCTTGCCTTCTAGGCATTTAAAGCTAACAAAAACTTTTTATTTAAGAAAGATGATTTGTCAAATTATCAATGAACAAAAACAGGTAGCCAAACAAAAGATGAAGCAAAATGCTAAATAGGCTGATTGCAATGTTAGAAGCATTCAAAAATCTACAAGAAAGGTACAGATCCAAACTAGAATTGAGTGGGGAACTGGGAAGGGCAGGGAGATGGGCAGTACGGTACTTAAAAACAAATAAAGAAACACTACTGAGATTTGAACTAGTTCCCCAAGTGTGCAGTACAACAAGCAGAGCTATGGCTAAAACACTGCACATCCCATCTGCCCCTCAATCAGTAGCAGGGGACTCAACTATACAGCAGGAAGGGTGACGTGTAAGGCAAATGGCAGATGCGACTAGCCAATCAAATGGTTCGGTATGTTCTAGGAAACAAAGTTAAACAGGAAGTGGAATGCTTACCATGAAATGTTTCAGCAAGGTTAATATCATTTTCACTGATATCACCCACACCAAAATGTACTAATTCAAGTTCACACTCATGTGAAGCATCATAGGAATCCACAATGTTCAAAATGGCCTCAACGGAACCATCAACATCACCTAAGTGCAGCAACAGTTTAACATGATTGGTGTTAAGAGTTAGGCATTAACAGACACAAAAATGATGACAAGTGGATTTAAAACTTTTTTATTTAGGTTTAGCATTATAAATAGCTACTTAATTTAAGAAAGTATAATGAACCAAATGTACATTTACAGCAAAATCAGCAAGAAAAATGCTTACTAAGAAAATCTCCCCCAGAGGGAAGATAATGGTGGAAGAAGTCAAAAGGTACAAACTTCCAGTTATATGCAAGTTATGGGAATATAATGTACAGTATGGTGACCACACTTAACAATATTGTACTGCATATTTGAAAGCTGCGAAGAGAGTAGATCTTAAAAGTTCTCATAACAAGAAAAAAATAGTAAATATGTATATTGCTCAGTGTTAACTAGACTTATTGCAGTGAACATTTCACAATACATATAAATGTCGAATCATTAGGTTGTACAACTGAAACTAATATAATATGTCAATTATACTTCAATAAAAAACAGGTCTTCCCCAAAATACTGAGATCCTTTTGGCTTAAATTTCACCGCTCAAATTAATTGTGAAAATGAAGAAATACATATTCCAAACATGAGTTGATAAGTAAAATCTTTAAAAAGTTACCTTTAATGATTATAGGAAGTACATTTGAATCTCTTTCTGTTCTCTCTTTTGGCTTTAAGAATTTTTGTTCTTTTTTTTCTTGATACTTTATAAATGACCTCTCCTTCCAGTGCAAAGTGCCATACTTCTCACGGGCTTTCCGATGTGCTTCTTGGTGTTCTTTCCGCTTTTCGTCTATTATTTTTATATCCTCTTTACTTTTCTCCTCCTCCTGCTCATATTTCCTCCACTCAACCACTTCACGAGCCCTTGACTTTACAGGAAAAAAACCGAAATTATTTAACTGAATAGAAACTGGTAACTGCTGGGTTAAAAGCTTTGTGTTTTTCCTTAACTATGAAATTAGTTTAACTCATATGAAACCACTAATTCTGAAGTTTCAAGAAACTTATAAAACCTTAATTTGGAGGCTTTGCGTATAACTGAAATTATTTAATTAAAAATTCTATCTCAAAATTTTAAAAATTCTATTGCCAAATTCTAAAAAGGTACCACAGGTCCCCTTACAGCTCTTTATTGTCTAGAATTTCTAATATTAGTTAATAATAAGTTAGCATTAATATACTTTCTGGTATAACATTATAGATTGATACTTAAAATCATATCATATCTAATATATAAACACTAAGCTTGATATACCTCAGATTCTACTTCAAGAATTTCATCCCCTGCAGAAGGGAGGTCTCTCCAGCCTATAATTCCCACGGGCATGCTGGGACAGGCCTCGTGAACTGTCTTTCCATTTTCATCAAACATTAAGCGCACTTTTGCCCAACTCTTTCCAGCAACCAGAATCGAGCCTTTTCTCAAAGTTCCTCTTTGAATTATTGCTGTAGTAACAGGACTAAAATGAAAATAGAGGTATTTATTCTCAATGCCATAATTAGGAACATAACGGTACTTTCTTAAGTAGAGCAAAGTAATCTTTATAAAACTTAAATATACATAATAAAATGTACACATAGTGTCAATTTTACCACTTCTCAAGCTGTTTTTCATACTATGACAACATTTATTCGCAATTGTTGAAAGGTGGGAAGCAACCCAAATGTAGGTCAATGGAAAAATGGATAAAGAAAATGCAGTATATAAATACAATGAAATATTATGCAACCTTTAAGAAAAGGAAATCCTGTTACATGTTACAACATGGATGAATCTCAAGGTCATTTATGTTAAGTGAAATAAGCAAGTCAAAAAGGACATATACTGTATGAGTTCACTCAGAGGAAGTGTCTAAAGTAGTCAAAATCATAGAAACAGAAAATGGAAAGGTAGCCACCAAGGCCTGGGGGAAAGGGAGGGAAAATTAGTATTTCATGGATATAGTTTCAGTTTCGCAAGATGAAAAAATTCTAGACTGTAATGCACAACAATTGTGAATATTACTTAATACTACTGAACTGGTTAAGATGGTAAGTTTAATGTTATGTTTTTTACAATAAAAAACTCTGTTATAAAGTTATGGTAGTGGAAGATATATATTATCCGAGTGTTCTGACAGAACCCTAGTTCCCCTTCTTGAATTTGTTAAGCAGTGAGAAGTCTTCTTTCACTGATAGGGAGGGAAATTAAAGATGAGAATACCATTCCAAAGACCTTCCTATATGTTATATTAATAGGTAAGGACATGACAAATTTAGAAACCCTAAAAGGTAACAACTACTATTTCATTCCAATTTCTGTTCCACGATGAGGCTTTATCAATTCAGTTAAGTCAGTGAGGGGAAAAAAATAAAATAAATTAAATGCTTAGGTCATCTAAATATGACTTCTACATGTGTACAGATAGTTGTTATGGTCTACTAATAACTGCATTTTTGTGTTCTATGGGCTAGTGCAATAAAATACTTCTCAAAAAATGCTTTGAAAACATTGTTTACGGACTAACCATTACATGCAATAAAAATAACACATCATTGCATGATTAACTCACAAAGAAATGGAGCAAAAATGATTAAAAGGAAGTATTTTAATAGTCTTACCCTCTTCCTTTGTCTGTGAAAGATTCTATTACTGTTCCTTCCACTGGACCAGTGGGGTCTGCTTTCAATTCTAACATTTCTGCAAGAGTAATTGTTGCCTCTGCCAAAGCCATCAAATTATCACCCTTTAACAACAAAAATACTTGTTAATATTAATACTATCTATAAATAACAGGGTCAGAGCCAAATAATTGTTGACAATTATATTTCTCACTCTTTTTTTTTAATTTCTGAATCTTTCCATTTTGAAAAGTCAATTCCATTTCTCCATTCCTATCAGTAAATTTAATGGATTATTAGTTGATGAATGGATGGTTTTTAAATTTACTTTCTTCCCTTTATTTTCATTGTTGACATTAAATATAGCTCCTTAAGCATTATAAGCATGAATTATGCAATTGGAAGGAAGAAAGAAGGAGGGAGGGAGGGAGGGAAGGAAGAAAGGCAGGAAGAAATGAAGGGAGGGAGGAAGGAAGGAAGGGAGGAAAAGCAAGAAAACATGATCTGGGGGGACAGATCTTGCAAGGAACAGTGGCTGATTTTTTTTAAGGATGGCCATTATTGGTGCTTGTTAATAATCTTTCTTAATGCTGCATTCATTCTCTCTCTCTCCTCCATCTGTCTCTTTAATTGTGCTTTCTTCTTCTCACTTTCTTTACAACTGTCCTTTACATTGAGGTTCTATCCAATGTGATAAGCTTTCACATCTACATTTTCATTTGATCCGTTGTAACTACCCAACTGTGCAAACCTAAAAAAATCACTTCGCCTCTCTGGGTCCCCTTTCCCCAACTGTAAAACGAAGGACTAGATTACATGATTCTTTAACCTTTCATGATCTATGTTTACTATTCTGTCTACAGCTCCAAGATCACACAGCTTATTAACTGGTGATTGAGCTTGAACTGATGGGCAAGGGATTTTTTCATTCTCCGTGTCAGCTAACAGATTGCTCACAGGTGTTACAGAGTATAAAACAATAGAGACAACTGTAAACAAAATATTTTGCTTACCCATCCACAATACTTATTCCTAGTATTTATTCTAATTTAGAAAAATGATGCTCTGAAAAGCAGTGCTAGGGTTGTTTCTTTGTATTACATAGACCTCTATATTCTACCATGTAAAAAAAGGCTTCATCTTACTTCCCTGCCCCTCTCTCCCAACTCCCTCCATTCCGCAGGATCCATCTCCATCATGTCTCCAGTTTTGCCGAAGTAGCTTTACATCTACCTACTCATCTCGTGGTATTTGGGCAGAAAATGCAGCCATGTCTTCAACCATTTTAATCTTCCCATCTGGCTTTGAGCGTGCAATAGCAATTGAGGTATAATGGAAAGATAACAAAGTAAGGTGGTATTTTATGAGTTTAAGAGAAAAAGAGGCAGTTTTACTATTAAAGGCGGTATAATCTTTTTTTTTTTTTTTTTTAATATTTATTTTTAGAGAGAGGGGAAGGGATGGAGAAAGAGATGGAGAAAAACCTCAATCAGTTTGCTTTCTCCTGTCCCCAGCTGGGTCCTGGCCAGCAACCCAGGTATGTACCCTGACAAGGAACTAAACTAGCAACCTTTCAGTTTGTAGGCCCACACCCAACCCACTAAGCCACACCAGGCAGGGTGAGGAGGCATAATTTCTAAGCATCTTGTAGGTGACAAATTTAGAAAAAGTACATATAAAATGAAAATTAATAGAAAGAATATGGCAAAATACAGTACCATCCCTCAGTGAATGATCTCAGGGGAAGAAAACATCTGTTATTATGAATAAACCATGGAATACAGGAATGAACAAAAAAGGAAACTATTACTTAGCAGCAACCTACACAGGATAAGGGAATTGGAAAATGCTGTCACAAAGCAGGTAGTGAGCTTTCTTGTTTGTTTGTTTGTTTGTTTTTTACCAGAAAACAGTCATTGGTAATATAAAAGAGAACAGAATTAATCATAAATAACATTATAAAACTTATAGCAATTTAATTCATAGAAATACTAAGTCAATCACTTACAAATTTGAACCCAAATGTTTCATCTTTGTTTTAGTGAAATTTTTATTTGTTTAAATCTTTTTTAAATGTCCTAAGACCTTTTTAGTTTTTCACTATAAAGCAGGCACTTTTTATTATCAACTGGATTTCATTTCTGCTTAAAACAGTCCTTAGCCTACTAATACTCTATCCCCACATCATTCAACATTTAGTCTCCTCATTCTAAGTATCTCATTTAAAAAAAAAAAAAGGTTTAGACTCGATGACCCACTGATCAGCTACGTAACCCTGGATTGGTGACCAACCATTCTGAGCCTAACTTCTAATGTGACAAACCAGAATGATACCAGCTTCGCATAGTACCCAGAGAATTTTAAAACAACAACAGAAAGTATGTATACCAAAATGTTCTTCAGGTATAATGCACTATATGCACTCCTGCCTGAACATATCATCTGTGCATTTACCGTAAGTGCAGAGACATGCACTGCCTGTACGTCACCTCCATAATCTTCACACACCACATCATAAGCTAGCAGTTCTTTTTTCACTTTTTCAGGGTCAGCCTCAGCTTTGTCACATTTGTTTATGGCAAGGACAATAGGGACTGAAAGAGAAAAAGTTAAGAAGAGTTCAAATGATGACATCTTCAATTCCAGGTATTCAAAATGAAGACACCAACCTTTTCTGGCTTTCTCTTTACCCAGTGGATGTACTTATCTAACAAAAGACCTAAAAAGAGCCACTTAAGACCCACTCTACTCTGCTCTCTACATATAAAAGACTCCAGATGTGAAATTACAAAACTGTAATTATAAGCAGATTCTGAATTAAGAATAGACACCTAGGATGATTTAAAACAAAACAAAACAAAACAAAAAGATAGGTTGGGTAGAGAAAGGCTTATCCTTAACCCTCCAGAAAAAAATTAAGAGAAGATTCTAATTCAATTCTAATGCAACTAGATGATTACCTATTTCTTCTAGGAGCTACTGATTCATTGCTAAAATGTTACATTTTACCCTGGGGTGAAATTAGGTATCATTACTGTAAACTTTCCTTTAGGATTTACAGCAACTCTTTATTCACACATTTAGCTCATAGTAATAGGTTCTTAATGTTTACTTAATGAACCAATTAATCTCATAATCTACCTGTCATTTCTAATCATATCTTCTCATAAGATAAATCACACAAAATTCTAGGAGATAATTCTCTGATTAGGTGTTACCAACTCTGCAATTTTCTGAAGTATCAAAGGAACAGAAATTACAAAATTTGAAAAAGAAAACCTGGGTCAACTGTAATAGCATAATCAATAAAATACAATTTTAAAAAGCACGATATAAAGATTTATCACATATCTTAATAAACTGCTCTGTTATGGGATCCCTGGCAAATTTATCACTCTTTTCTTTTTGTGAAATTCTTCAACATCATTAAGAACATAGTCCATTCCACAAAGACAATTTTAAGAAATTAAAAAGGAAAGAGAGAAACACTGAAAACTAGATCAGATTCCAGATGCAAACATGTTGCAAATTAACTATATAATGAGGGGACTCACCACCACTCTCTGGGTCTTAGATTTTATGGTGTGAGATAAATGAATTTGACTAAATTAGTGATTCCCGACCTTTTTTTTTCTTACATTATCTCAAGAGAATAGCATTTTCACAGTGGGTACAGTGTCATATCAGAATAAAAATGACTGTGTAGAGTATGTGCCTGTATTATAATTTTTAAATAGAGAAATAAGGGAGAAAATAGTCAAGTAATTTTTCAAAAGCTTTGATTTTATACCTTTGGCCAAATAAAAATTTATTTAAAGCATATGAGAATAAAGTTTCTCTTTAGAAAATAAGTTGAAATGATAAATGAACAAGGAATAAGAGAACTAGAGTATAACTATGGTTTGCAACTTCTAATGAATTTAGGTAACGTATACCTAGGGGTTTGTTATTCTCTTCTTACTTTTATGTCTACTTAAAATTCAACAATAAAAAGTTATTTTAAAGCCCTGGCTGGTGTGGCTCAGTGGATTGGCGCCTGCCTGCAAACCCAAAGGTCGCTGGTTGGATTCCCCAGTCAGAGCACATAACTGGGTTGTAAGCCAGGTCTCCAGCCAGGTCCATAGCTGGAGGCAGGTGAAAGGCAACCATACATTGATGCTTCTTTCCCTTTCTTCCTTTCTCCCTGCCCTTCTATCTGAAAATCATGAATAAAAAAAATCTTATAAATTTATTTAAAGAAGTTACTCAAGATTGTTACGGTGTCACACTATGCCAAGTAAACAACACAGAAAGGACTGTACTTGTGATCCTAAGTCCCAAATTGAATCCTGCTAAACTGTTCTTAGTAGTTAGATTTGTGGGAAAACAATTCAACTGCCTTTGAGCCTTATCTGTAAAAATAGGTACAATAATCCTGAGATTTCCATGAAGGTTAAAAGAGCTACACGGCCACTGCCCCAGAACAGTGACTCTTGTAAGTCAACCACAGCCACACAGTACCTTGAGCATCTTTGGCATGCTGAATAGATTCTACAGTTTGTTTCATTACTCCATCATCTGCAGCTACAACCAATATGACAATATCAGTGACCTGCGCACCTCTGGCTCTCATTGATGAGAAAGCGGCATGTCCTGGAGTATCAAGAAAGGTTATCTTTTCCCCAGAAGGCAGAGAGACTGTGGAAACAGAAATCCAAGAACACTAAGGACTCAAATATGTACTTCCTTAATATGAAGAAATACATGTGACATTATCAAACACAATTAATACTTTAAAATAATTTTATTCCTTCCATTAATCTTAATCAGAACAGATCATAATTTCACAACAAAAAGTAATAACATGCCAGTGAGATTTGTAGATTTTTATTTGCAATGTAATAATTTTACACTAAAACTCTTCATACTTCTATAATATAACTACTCTCATAAATGTACCAACTGATATCTATTTTGGAAAGAGCATACACTGATAGTATATAGGCAGTCACCCTGCCTCAGCAAACATCAGCTGCATAACTGCCTTGAACAACACAGGCAATTCAGTATATAACTGGTAGCTCAGGGTTTGAGTCCAAAAGACTTGGGTTTAAATACTGGCTTTGCCATTCACTAGCTGTGTGCCTAGAGCAAATAAACAGCCTACTTACCTGTGAGTAGGAATATTAATACATACCTAATGGTACTTATTATTTTAAATTATTATCAGCAACATTATCACAGCCTAGCACTAAAGAATTTAAGCTCGTTAAGCAAAACTAAGAAAGGGCTTGAATAAAAAGGTAATATAGTTTTCTTCTTATAGAACACACAAAATCGGCCCTGGCTGGTGGTGGCACAGTGGATAAAGTGCCAGCCTGTGAACTCAAAGGTCGCTGGTTCAATTCCCAGCCAGGGCACATAACCAGGTTGCAAGCCTGGTCTCCAGCCAGGTCTGTAGCTGGAGGCAGGTGAAAGGCAACCATACATGGATGTCTCTCTCCCTCTCTGCCTCTGTCCCCTCCCCTCTCCCTAAAAATAATAAATAAAATCTTTAAAAAAAAGAATGGACAAAATAACCTTTATTAACCACCTGTTCTACATTTCATCAAACCAATAGCTTTAACCTTTCGCCTTCTCTTTAGCTTTGAATCTGTGTATTTCACACTATGACACTAGATTTAAGAAAATAATATATGGCATTCCCAAGCACATAGTAAGGTAATTTGTGTTCATACCAAGAAAGGCACCAATGTGCTGAGTGATGCCTCCAGCTTCCATTGCTGCCACTTGAGTTTTTCGCAGTTTGTCAAGTAACGTCGTTTTCCCATGATCAACATGGCCCATTATTGTAACAACTGGGGACCTTGGGGTTAATAAAGCTGGATCTGCCTGGGGCCTACAATTAGCAGCAAAGGAGTTTCATTTCTTAAACATCACAACAGTTTACAGTCAGTGAACTAATTTACAGTTATCTCTGTGAACTACCATTAACAATAAAAGCCAATCTTCAGCTTTAATTAGATACTGTATTTTCTTCTTCTACACATACAATGACTTATGATAAAATATATGACTACCTACCTACAGTTGGCATCTTCGTAACACTGAAAAAATTTTTTAAGCTCAGGATCAATATACATACTTGGAAAACTAGGAAAAATAACCCTTAGAGTTTTACAATAACCTAAACATACTGATGTTGTAAGCACTTCAAAGAAAAGTTTAACATCATTTTAATTGCAAAAGAAATTTTAAGGCAACTCTTTCCATTAAAAAGTGTGACTAGCCCTGGCTGGTGTGGCTCAGTTGACTGAACACTGGCCTGTGAACCAAAGGGTTGCTGGTTCAATTTCCAGACAAGGCACATGCCTGGGTTGCAGGCCAGGTCCCCTGGTTGGGGGCACATGAAAGGCAGTCACACATTGTGTTTCTTTCCCTCTTTTTCTTTCTCCCCATCTCTAAAAATAAATAAATAAAATATTTTTTTAAAGAAGAGTGTCATCCTGGCTGGTGACTCAGTGGATAGGTGCTGGCTTGCAAACCCAAAGGTCACTGGTTCGATTCCCAGACAGGGCACATAACCAGGTTGCAAGCCAGGTCTCCAGCCAGGTCTGTAGCTGGAGGCAGGTGAAAGGCAACCATACGTTGATGTTTCTCTCCCTCTCTCCCTTCCTCTCTCTCCAAAAATAATAAATAAAATCTTTAAAAAAAATAAAAAAGTGACCAAAACTTTGTGGTCTCCTTCCCCCATTATATGGTTATAGTTTACCTTCTCACAGCATCTTTATTTTCTCTGACTTTGTCCTGTTTTAATTTGCTCCATTTTAACTTCATCCCTGCCTTCTTTATTACTTCTTTGATCCAGACTTCATCTAAATGTGAGTCTGCTTCTAGTGAATCTATGTCGATAGAAGTGTTCATTAAAGCTTCATATATATAATCTGGATGGAATAAGATAAGAAAGTGACCTCTATTAATAAATATCCATATAAACAGTACACTCAATCAAAGGAATAACTATATAAGCTATCTATTTCTCTAATGTTAACAAATCACAAAGAAGCTAACAAGAAAATGATCTTTAAAATATAATGTACTTATATAAACTGGAATTTCTGCATATTCATAACAATTTGGAATACTCATATACCTTATGAACCATCTGAACCATCAGAAAAACATTAAATTGCATGTTGCATACATTTAGTATTGAGTAGTTTATCATAGTCTAGTTCTTTGAAAACCTGTAATTAGTTATATGTCATACATACACACCCATATATATATATATGTATGTATGTATGTATACACACACACGCACATACAGATTCTTGTTATTCACAGTAGTTATGTTCTATAAAACCTTCATGAACACTGAATTAGCAAATACTAAACCACTGCTCTGAGGGAAAATACAGGGTTAGGTTCTTTTAGCATCTAGTTATAAAATTTTCATCAGCCAATCAATACATACCTTGCTCTCATTGTTTCTTTTTAAAGACACCTTATTTAATATAATTCATTAACCCTGAACTTACGGCCAATAGCACTATAACTAAGACCAGACAAAGCTTATCTAAACACATATTTTCTTTGTACAGCACATCATGGCCTTCCTGTAGTTAGTAACACTGAACAACACTTCAGCATTATTCTCAGGGGCCATTTTAAAACAGCGAAATCACCAACAAAAATGCGAAACACATGGCAATAAATAAACCACAAAAATGACATTTTTGTACAATATAAGAGCTGAAACAAGAAGGCAGAATGTTGTCTCGTTGACCCTTGGCTAGGAATATGTGATTTGGCGACCCCTCTGCTCATGTTGAGGAATGACTGCAAAAGCCCTGAATTGATTTTGGGGCTGCACATATGCACACACACTTTAGAGAATGCACCAATACAGAATCCCCAAATAATGATGACCAACTATAAGTACATATACACAGAAATACACAATATCTCAGCACACACACACATACAATTAACTTATATTTATCTAGTCAGGGCCCAAAATGTCTTAAAATTTATAGAAAATATTTACTTGTTCTTTTTCATTTTATTTAATGTGCTTTGTCTTAATTAGTCATATTTCTCTGTAGATGATCAATTAATGTACCTATTATGATAATAAAATATGTAGTTTTATATTTCCAGATTTTTAACTATTTTATAAATATATCTTGAAAGAAAGATAATGAAGTAAAAGCATCCTCAAATAAGCAAGACATTACATTAAAAGAACATCCTATTTAGTAGTTTGCTGATAAATGTTTACTCACAAGCCTCCCCTCCTAGACAAAAAAATTCCCGCCCTGGCTGGATAGCTCAGTTGGTAGAGCATCATCTCCATATGCCAAGGTTGTGGGCTCCATCTCTCATCAGCGCACATACATGAATCAACCAATGCTTATGGTAGTAAAGATACAATACAATATACAGATGATGTAGAATTGTATGCCTGAAATCTATATAATTTTATTAACCCATGTCACTCCAATAAATGCAATGAAGAACAAGAATCAACCAATGAATGCATAAATCAGTGAAACAACAAATCAGTGTTTCTCTCTTCCTTCCTCTCTCTCTCAAATCAATAAATAAAAATTTGTATTAATTTAATTTCTATGGTGCAAATATCACAGTTAACTTCAAGCTACCAAGTCACTGAACTCTGAGATGGAAAGAGATGTGCAGTAGCACACTATGATTTAATATTTTCAACATGTAGGTAAAATAAGTGTGAATAATCTCAAGAACATAAATAACAGAGTAAAATAATTGCAAAGTGAAGCGTTTTGGTATTTATTACATGTGTTTATGGTTTAATTTTTTTTAATGGTTGTATTTAACAATCAGCTCCCATAATCCTTTTAATTTCCTGACTACCTCACAAAGTGGTGCACGCCCCAGCACATCACTGATAACACTCAGCAATAACGCAAGAAATTCTTTCCTATGTATCTCCTTACCATATCCTTCCCTAAGAAAAAACATTTTAAGAATGATACAATGCAAATTTTCTATATAGATACACTCTCAGACAAGAATAAACCAATAATTATAGTTTTCCAATATGTTCTGCTGAACTTTTGAGAGGTAGTTAAACACAGGGATAATCTTTTTCTTCATATATCAAGAGCATATAGTATTGACATATTATTTTATCTTTATCTAAGACTTACACATTTACATGTAGAAAAGTACCCAAAGCATTTCAACAAGAAATATTAATTTCTTAATTAATTTAATTTCTCAATTAATTTAATTGATCCAAAGGAGGAAAAAATGTTCTCAGGCTGCTAATATGGTAGTTAAAAATATTCACCATATAAAAACTATCTTCAATTCAAAAGATATGTGAATATTAAATAAGTTTCTAATAGATCAGTTTGCATTTAAAACAATGATCTGTGGAATTAAATTTATATTTTATTTATTATATATATTTTTGTGAGTGATACAAATGAATAATTATCATTATGGGTGTGTGCCTAGTAATGTTAAAAAAAATCTTCATTTTTTAATCAATAGGTACAGGAGTACTTATATATTAAATGATATATTAATAATTTTCACTGGCTTAAATATTATGCTTATTATTCTATTATTTCTGCTTTTGTATATGTATGAAAATTGCCAAAAATGAAGTTTTAAAATCAAGTTTATTAATGTTATTTATAAAATCATATCAATACACTTTCCCATGGAAAAATTCTGAATGATATAACCAGGTCCATTTGTTCTCTTAATATTTTCTGGTTATCAAATATATAATGCAACCACAAAGTTATAAAAACACAAGACAGTGTGCCAATTTTCTATTCTTCATGAGGATTTACATGTACAAAGAATGGGAATACTTTCAAGCAGAAAGCATCAAAATTCTTGCTCTGCTGTAGTTTACAAAATAACAATCCTTGAGAGATAATTTGGTCTGTGAATGAGAAAAGCACGGCTCTACAGCTATACTCCTAGGGTTCAAATCCACATATTAGCTGTGAAATCCTGGGCAATTATTTATCTATCTATACATCAGTTCCTCAATCTATAAATAGGGATAATAATCATTCCTACCTCTAGTGTACTGTGAGAGTAACAGTTAAGAAATATAAAGTATTGTTATGTAGTAAGAGTTCAATGTGTTCATTCTTTTTTTCCTAAACTCTGACTTACCTGTTGCTTTATTTTGTGAAAATCATGAGCTGGTTTTTGTTTACTGAATGTTATTTTTTTTTAATTAAATTTATTTATTGGGGTGACATTAGTTAATAAGATCATATAAGTTTGAAGTGTACATTTCTGTGGTACATGATCTGTATATTTCATTGTGTGCCCATCACCCAAAGTCAAATTATCTTCCATTAGTTTATAATGGAAAACTCAAACTTTGTTCCCACAATCCTATGTTGGTAATAAATACATCAATGATGCAATGAAGAAATAAAAAAATAACAAGGATGCTATATATTCATAAATAAAAATAGTACTATTAAAAGTTGCAATTAATACTGTGAATATTTTTCTGCTGGCACTACAGATACTGTCAAAATTAGTGAAAAAAATCATAAAATTATAGAAAAACAAAGAGAAAGTAAATGAATCCAAACACAGTCCCTCAGTCCAAAAACATTCTTTGGACTTAATCTAATACTCCATTATCTCTGAGAAAGAAAGGTTAATTTAGATAAAAAAAATCATTTCCACTTTTATTAGAAGCAAAACCTTGGGGAACTATATTTGGCAAAGAGCCAAGAAACAAATTAGCATTTGTGACCTAAAATGAAAAACACTGGAAAGACTTAATAACTTTTTAAACTGTCAGTCTAATTTTCATCCTTGAATGCGCTAGTCTCATTGAAAATAAAATGCTAGGTATTCCATGTTTCCATATTTCTTCTTTTATAAATATATGGCTTACCTATGTCCTTTTCCATTGCTCTGGCCAGTTCCTCAACAGTCATTCCAATCCATACCTCCACCTCCCTTTTAGATTTTGTTGAAGACAACTGAGGTTTCCGTGATCTTTCTTCCTATTAAAAATTCAGAACACGTAGAGAAGAAGGAAGAAAAAAACTTGAAGTGACAATTTATATTTATCCTGGCATGTCGACCACAGCTTTTATTTCTACCAATTAACACTCCCATAGGCAGTTAACTCTTAGACTAAAATGAAAAGTCCTGCATTCTTAATTTACTGTTCTACACCAATTTCCAAGTAATCAAATTCATCAGCAAACTAGAACTTCCCTTCTTCACAAAGATTTATTGCCTGGAGTGTAGCATTAGGGAATGAGGCTTCTGTAAATGACCAAATACTCAAAATGAACTTCTACTCATGGCTCTAGGCACTTTTATTTCAGACTAAATATTACCGTAATGATAGAAATCTGTAACTAACCCTCTTTGTCACTAGAAGCCTATATTGAGATAAAGCAGCCCCAAGGAGCGCATCTGTTTGCCGGGACCAGAAGAACTGCTGAGATGTGCATACTGGGTAAGCAGATGAAAATACACGCCTCCACTGTGCTAACGTTCTTCTTTGACCTAGGCTAGGCAGCTGTCTACAAACAGTGTGAAATCGCAGCAAATTCTCCAACTTCAGCATCTTCTGGTTCATGTTTCTCCTAGAAGGAAGTTTTAAAGTAATATTTTGGTTAATATTTAAATCAAGTTAGTGGCTATTAATTGTATATCTACTACACACAAAGCAACATACTCGAGTTTCGGTAAATAAAACTGGGTTCCTGCCCTGAAGGAGCTCATGGTCTAGTCAGAGTTGGGATTCCATACTAACTAGTCTCTAGACATTAAATTAATGTTCCTACCATGATAGAATAGAAATAAACTTATAAAGGACTTTTTCACTTTTGAAAAACATCAACTAACCAAACCAAAAGTAGAAATTTTTCTAAAATGTAAATTTGAACTCAGCGGCTCTCTGCTAAACGCCCACCAATGCCACCCTTTAATCACCAGTTTCATGTCCAACTTCAAATCTAAGGATTATCTGCCCTGCCCTCTGCTGACCTCACTCCACCTTTTATATTCTTACAGTCCCCTCACTCTTACCTCCCAGGCTTTTGTTTTTTATCCATCTGTAATCTCCAAAGGTTTGACATCTAATTTTGAATTTTTGCATAAGCCTTCTCTACTTAAAATTGTCTTTCGACACTCACCATTTTCCTCTCTTCCCCACTGCCCAAAGTAGCATTACAGAGGCAAGAAGGCACCCATAAATATCAATTAAATAATGCCTTTTGAATATCATTCTTGGAATGAAAGAAGATAACACAGCAACAGAACTGAATAGTATTGTTTAGAACTCAGCTGTATGGTTCTTTTCCTCCTTGAGTCTTCCAGTCCTTCTGCTTGCAAGACTACATTTCTATAGCTTTGCTTTTCAGTTTTTAAGGGAAAGAGCAACTAAAATAATGTAAAAAGTACAGGTTTTCTTCTCAGCAAATATTTCCCAAGCACCAGCTCCCAGGCAGTGTGTTTGAGGTTTTTGATTCAAAGTTTAATAAGCCAGCGTCCCTTCCTTTCGAGTTCACTTCTTTAAGGTGTTCCAGTATGATTCTCAGGCACATTAAACACATTTAAACACCTCAAGAACGACACTTTAGAAAAATCTTTAGGTACACGTTCTGCACTAAGAAGTACACAGTGCTCCAAAAGCATGGAATTCCCTAAAGGAAAAACAATTTTAATAAATTTAAAACCAGGTTTGACAAGAACACACATTAATGGAGTAGAAGGAAAGGCCCTACATGGAGATTAACCAAATAACTGATAGGTAATTAATGACGGAATTAGAAAAACACTGAGGCCACTAATCCAAATATCAAAACTGGACGGCATCTGACTTGCTACTAACTCCAAGCCTCTCATTCTACAGAAAGGTAAAATGGAGCCCAGTGAGCTCAAAAAACTTGTCCAATGTCACACCACTAGTTAATGGCAGTTAGGACTAGAATCCAGGCTTTCGACACCCAAGTAGGTGTTCTCTCGCCCCGAGGGCATTCACGGAATCAGAAGGATGTGGGAAATAAATAGTTGTACTGGTAGCAACGTCTGAATGTAACAGTTGGAAGCCTTGGAACTGATCTTAAAAGAAGTCACTGTAGAAAAAGCACGGGTGTGGGGTGCCTTCGCTTGGAACCCGAAACCAGAAAGCCCTGGGCACAGAGGAGGCGGGGGCTGCGGGCCGCACCTGGCGCAGCTTCCGGGGTGCCTACGGCTTTGATAAGCCTCAAGAGGGGTCACGCTGCGAGTAACTGCACCATGGAAACGCTTTCCGAAAGCACGACGTTTATTATCTGTGCCACTGACGCCACCCGGGACGACCCGGCAGAGGGACCCCACTCACTTAGCTCCTACATAAAGCCCGGAGCGTCTGTATTCTAAGATTAGGCAGAGATCACCTTCCGGACCCGGGAGAACTGACAGCCCGTCAGTACGTCTCCGAAAAGGTCCCCACCACGCTTCCGGTGCTGCCGGAAGTGGTTCTTCCCGGAGTTCGGCAGTCCGAGTTCCGGAATAGTCGCGCTGGGCTGCCACGTTGGGGCTTTCTGCGTCCTGCTGATGGACGCTTAGGGGTAGGGACATTGGTTCAGTCTGTGCGTCGGTACTGGCTTCCAGAGGTCCCTTTCTTTTCTGGAAGGATATTACTGCGCTTCTGGGGTTGTGAGTGCCTTGGTGCCTACCCTGGTGGGGAGTTAAACAGGGAAGTGTGGGAAAAGTGGCAGGTCCTTACAAGATACGTAACAAGAAGGAAAAAATACCAGGGAACTTGGTGGTAGAACCAGTTAGTACTGTGTAAGGAGCGCTTTCTTTTTCAAAAGTCACCTCGTGCGGGTAGCGTTTTTAGTAATGTGCTGTAGTGCGTTCCAGGCACAGCTAATTCCTGCGGACTTGGGGACGTTGTGTTAGCTCTGAGCCTCGGTTCTGCAATATAGTATTGTTGTAGCTACTTCAGAGAATAGCAATATGGTTTATAAGAGCACCTGGTGCACAATAAGTTTGCTGCTGTGATTATTACAGCCTTTTCCCAGAGCATTTCCACACTTCGGTTGGATACGTCTTTTGGCTCCTTCCCCTTAACCACAGTCAACACCTCTTCTCAAGAGCCTAAATACTGTTTTATCTCTGTCCCAAGGCTATACCCAAGGCTAATGATATGATATAGAAGAGTTTTTTTTACCCAAAAGCATTTTTAGGAGGGGGAACGCCTCCCCCACTCCCACCTCCCTTGGGAATAGTGTGTTCTGGAGGGCGGGCCCCTTGTAATGCAGGCCTGCTAGGTGAGTGCTCTAGGAATGCACCAGTACCCGTGTACTAGCTGGGCGGTTGTGACGATCTGGGTTTGGCTTCAGTTTAATTAATTTTTTTTTTTGATGACTCAGTCCATTTGCCTATTTCATGATGGGTGATTTACAAGCACAGCAGCCCACACCTTGCTGAGTGTTCCGCAGTTTTTGACCAAATATGGCATGGCCCCTGTTCCCTACACCCGGTATTCACCTGGTCTTGCCTTGAGTGACAGTTTTTTTGTTTCCCTGATTAAAAAAAAAAAAAGTCCTCAAAGGAAAACTTTGCAGATGTGGAAGAAGTGAAACAGACAAGCACTAAAAGGCATCAAAATCAACAAGTTCAAAAACTTTTGAGCAGTGGAAAAAATGCCATGGTAGGTGTATTGCATCAGATGGAGAGTACTTTGAAGGTGACTGAAGTTTAAATGTAAGAATAAACACATAATTTATTATAAGTAAATTCTGTTTTTTTTGTGTGTGTGTGTGGGGAGATTTCCTCATACTGTTATCTCCCATAGTTTGACCCCCCTATCGCGTGCCTTCTCCATTTATTCATTTATTGATTGAATTTAGAGAAAAAGAAACATTGCTTTATTGTTCTACTTATTTATGTGTTCATTGGTTGTTTCTTGCATGTGTCCTGAATGGAAATGGAATCCATAACCTTGGCCTATGGAGAGGAAGTGCTAACCACCTGAGCTACTGTACTAGGGCATTCCCTGCAGCCTTTTTTATGTTTGTTTCCCCAATACCTACCACAAAGGTGTCCACTCAGTATTGCTGAATGGTTGAATGGAAAACTGTCCTGGAAATCTTTTCTTTTTTTTGCCCTGGGGATATTTTTAATGAACTTAACATACTTGAAAATTATTGGAGTTCATTCTAATTGCTACCATTTTATTTACCACTCGCAAACACCCACTGAAGTGCAATTTCTGTAAGAAATTGTTCTTTGCTCTCTTCTTTGTTTTGCCTGGCAGTTGAGAAACAAGCAGAAGTAGATGTGTAGACCATCATCGGAATGATCATCTTTCCCCAATATTGAAATGAAAACAATTGATACTTTTTAAGCCATGAAGATAACACATGCTAAAGTAGCAAATTTAAGCACTATATCAAAATATAGAAAGTGGCCTTGGCTGGAGTGGCTCAGTGGATTGAACACCAGCCTGTGAACCAAAGAGCTGCCGGTTCAATTCCCAGTCAGGGCACATGCCAGGTCCCCAGTTGGGGGCATGTTAGAAGCAACCACACATTGATGTTTTTCTCCCTCTCTTTTTCTTTCCCTTCCCCTCTAAAAATAAGTAAAATCTTAAAAATATATATAGAAAGTGTTTTTTAAAAAAGGATGAGATCCATTAAAGGAACAGAAGAGCCAACCTGAAAAACCTCCCAATGGCCAAAAATAGAAACATTTGAGAAACAAAATAACATAGTACTGAATTACAGCCCAAAGTACTAAACAAGTATACACATGTCCATACTGATATGAGTAAATTATTAAATAAACAGTGTGGTAGAAGGGACAATTCCAAGTAAAACCTGCATATAACTTTTACTAGGAAGTAAAGCTTAATTCCCCTCCTTTTGAGTGTGGGCTGGAATTAGTGACTTGCTTCCAAAGAATAGAGTATGGAAGGGGAAAATAGTAACTTCACAGTGGAGAATGCTGGTTAACCCCACCTTAACCAATTAAGCAAGACATCACCAGTTATGTCCTGTTGATACCATGTTGATGTCATCCTGCAATGTGATGAGGACACTCCATCTCTTGCAGTATTCTTCCCCAAAACCTATAGTTCTGATCGTGGGGAAAACATCAGGCAAGCCCAAGCTGAAGAGCATTCTACAAAATACCTAAATAGGAATCTTTAAAATCATCAAGGGCATGAAAAACAAGAATAGACTGAGAAACTGTCACAGATCAGAAGAGCCTAAGGAGGCATGATGACCACATGCAGTGTAGTATCGGGGATAGATTCCTGGAACAGAAAAGCACATTAGTGGAAAAAGTGGTGAAATCTGAATAAAGTTTGTAGGTTAGTTAACTTAAATACTTAAGTGTTAATTTCTTAATTTTCACAAATGTATTATAGTTAATATAACATGTTAACACTAAATGAAACCAGGTGAAGAATGTTAGGGAACTCTCCACTTTCTTTGCAACTTTTCTGTAATCAAATTTATTTTAAAATTAAAAAGTTATTTTTTTTAAAGAAAATGAATCAAATCCTAAATCCCACTTCTCCAAAAACAACCATTTATTATTTTGATGTATATCATTCTAGTTCTCTCTATATATAAATACATAAACACATACAATTTTATATAAATGAGATTAATACTATAAATGCTGCTTTTTATCTTCACAACATAAGCACAAATAATGTCTCCTAATACCATGTCCTTGGTGAAAGCCATATGTCAGTACTAGGAAATGATATATCAAAAAAACAAAATAAAAACCCAAGCAAACAAAACAATGAACAAAGTTTAATCCCAAAACAGTAAAATATAAAACAAAATGTACTGCAGCCATCCATTGCCTACCTTACTTCACAAATGGCTTGAACTTTTTGTTAGTTCTGCCTTTCAGCTTTACCAACTTATTCTTGCCTTTCAAGAAATCTTTAAGGGGCTAGGTCACTTTGATATCTACACTGACTATAGTGCTTGGTAACAATTAGGGGTAAACTGCTTTCTACCAGAGGAGCAAGGGATGAATTGTTGTCCTGTGCACTTGGGCACAACAGTGCTAGAAGGAGCTATAGTCACCTCACCGGGCTTGTCTGCGGGAAGAGGAAATGCCAAGGAACAACACAAGAAGTAAGTATCTTCCAAAGAGAAGTTGATCAAGGCTAAGTACGACAGTTCAAATTTACCAGATTTATATGTAATGTTTTGTGTCTCAGTTGTTGTATGGTGGCTTCACAAAATAAAGCAAAGACAAAACAAAACAAAAACACAAAACCAAAAAACCTGCAACATAAATTGCTAGAAAAAGTGCCAGGAATTTTAAAACCAGAAAAGACTTGAGACTCTGAATCAGAGCAATCTAAAAATATCAGTAATAGTTATAATTATCTTTTTCACTATAAATTATGAACTAGTCACATAAATATTATATTTACTATTTTGTACAGCAGTTGTTCTTGGCACATTAGCAGGTTTGAGGTCCATCAATGATTTAGTTTCCCTTGACTCTAATTTGACAAACACCCCCAGTAACAAATTGGTAATCTAGAGATTACATTATGGTAAGGTCAATTTATTTTAAGTATGTGGCTTTGGAGAAAATCTCTAAATCTTATGTACTAAGAATGAGGCATTGTTCCTAATGCTTTATAGTTCTCATTAAATACTGCAATACAGAATGTCTTACTTTTGCACATCAATTTTAACAAACTAACAGGATTGCATATCATCGAGGGAGTTACCTCATTGCTCAGGTCACCTCCTTAGTGATGGGTGAAAAGGACTGAAATTCATGTCTGTTTGATTCCAAGGCTGTTTCTTAACCACTTCCGTATTTGAAGAAGTTGAATCAAAGATCTGTAGGATCCCAACCAGCTTTGAGATTTTACCTTTTTAATATTTGAATATTAGCATTTTTCCACTTAAATTTGATATCAACCTGTACTCCAGGATATATGGCAAATCTCTGTGTTTCCATTAGTATTTCAGCTGTTATGAAAGCAACAATGATTTTTATGGAAAACAGAGTAATGCTTTGTGTATAATACTTGTGGAAAATATGACATTAACCTCTAGGATCCTCTAATAAAAGCCATACCAATAACCATTAAAGATATCTGCACTGGATTTTAATTAACAAGGAGATAGTTATCTCTTTACCATTCACATGCAAATTACACAAAGCTTTTCCGTGGACTTTTTTTTTTTTTTTTAATTTATCATTTTTTAGAGAGAGGGGAAAAGAAGGCAGCAGAGAGGGAGAGAAACATCAATGTGTGGTTGCCTTTCACTTGCCTCCAGCTATGTATGGACCTGGCTGGAGACTAGGCTCCCAACCTGGTTATGTGCCCTGGCTGGGGAATCGAACCAGTGACCTTTGGGTTCACAGGCCGGTGCCTTTCTACTGAGTCACCAGCCAGGGCTGGATTTTCTTTTATCTCATCAGATTATATTTCATTCATTTCTTCTTAAAAATGTTTTTGTTAAAAAAAAAAGTTTTTGTTATAAACTCTTTGGTTTCTTACTAGCTTTACTGACAAAATTGTAAGATATTTAAAGTGTACATGTGATGATTTGATCTACTATACATCATGAAAGGACTCCCCCAGAGTTAACACGTACATCACCTCACATAATAAAAATTAGTCAATATCCTGCAGCACAATAAAGCTATAACTGTTGGGACACTATTCTTTCCTCTCCTTGCCATCTTAATTCCTAGTCATCTTTCAGATCTCAGAGAGGACTTCAATTTGTACCCCAGAAATTAGCTAAATTTATTCACACTAGAGGTGAATGTCCCGAGGAATATCTACATTTATCTGGGATTTGAGGCTTAGTCTAAGTTCGTAAATGAAACACTAACGTGAAATTTCAAGCCTCATTCAAGGAGTGAGTGAAGGTTTCGAAGGACATTGGAAAACATCCCACCAAGAGGTAGGCAAACTGCTTCTGAAAAAGTTGAGTCCGACTGCCACAGCTAACTATTTGTAGATGAAGAGTAACACGCCCTAGCTGATAGCACAGTGGATAAGGTGCCGGCCTGCAAACCCAAAGGCCACAGGTTCGATTCCCCAGCCAGGGCACATAACCAGGTTGCAAACCAGGTCTCCAGTCAGGTCTGTGCCTGGAGGCAGGTGAAAGGCAACCATACATTGATGTCTCTCTCCCTCTCTGCCTCTCTCCCTTCCCCTCTTTCTGAAAATAATGAAATAAAATCTTAAATAAAATGAAATAAACTCTTATTTTAAAAAAAAGCAAACTCAATATTATATACAAAAAAAAAAAAAAAGTAACAAAAGTTAACTTTCCGAAAAGGTAAAATGCAAAATTATAATTTCAAAATGAAAAGTTGGAAAGTCTTAGAAGTATGGGGATTTTGGCCCCTGTCTCTCTCGGTGCCGGTCGGTCCCCCAACTCGGGATTTCCCGCAGTCTGAGACTGGCCACCTGCAGGAGAGGTGGCCCAGAGGTGCAGGAGAGGTCACCGCAGAGGCCGGCTGAGGCAGGCCGCTCCACACCGCGGTGGCAGGTGTGATAAGGAGCTTAGGCGGCTCGTGTCCTGGGCGGCTGCAAGACGCAATCTCCATCCTTACTCTTGAGTTCATACAGAGCCCTTAATACGGTTCGGGTTCGGCATTTTACTGTCCAAATGGTCAACCTTGAAAAAGTTGCCCCCTTTAGGTGGTTCCCGGTACCGGGGCAGTGGGGGGACTAGTTCTGACGGTGGGGACGTGGGGAAGGCGCCTCCGATGGTCCCCTTCAGCTCTGGGTGTACGTGCAGGAGGCCAGGTCCTCTCCGTGGCCAATACCAACACTCCCTAAACTGAACGCTGTTGCTAGGTCGACTGGACTTCAAGCGCAGACGGGTTGGACACAGGCACCAGAGGCGGGGCCAGGGGGGCTAAGAGCCCCGCCTCGCCGCGGGACGCCGGGACCGGGACGTGGCTTTCGGGCTGGGCGGGCAGAGGCGCCCGGCGCGCACCACCCACCTCCGCCTAGTCCCCGGGGGCGCGAGGCGCTTCCTCCCTCCCTTCTCCCCGCGGGCCGCGGCAGCAGTATGGCCAGCGCCCAGTTGCGTGCGGCGCTCGAGCAGCGGCTGGACGCCCTGGGCATCCGCACGGAGGTCGTGGAACACCCGGAGGTGAGGCGCTCCCGCTGGACCGGGGGCAGGGCCGGGGCGCGGGCGCCGAGGCCGCGCGTCTTGGGTGGGGCCGCGAAACCGCCTGTCCCTCGGGTAATGGGCCGCGGAAAGTCCGTTCTAAGGGCATTTCCCGGATTCCAGTACGGAAGGGACCCGGTAGGAACATCACAAGCCTCCCGATTGGGGTTACGATGTTATTGGGAGAAATTGTGCTTTTCTCTTTTATTTGATTACATTTCATGTTGAGAACTCGTACATCTTAAAACTGCTGTAGGATGTTGTAAATGCGTCCACTTCACGTGTAGCCAAAATAAATGACCAAGCAGTAAACCTCTGCAGTGGTTATGGTGAATCTGGCGGCAAGCCCACGGCGGGACACCAAGGGTGGGGCGGTTGGTTTTTGTTTTGTTTTTTTAACCGACGGGGAGAGAGGAAGGGGAAGTGACGAATGAGAAACCTCCCCCCACCTCTTCCACGCCTCAACCAGGGACCTGGCCCCAAACCCAGGAATGTGCCCCTACGAGGAACTCAAGGGCCTACCTTTTGGTTTAGGGGGGCGGTGCCCAAGCCCACCGAAGCCACCCCTGGTAGGGCTGGAGTTTAGTAATTTTTTTTTTTTTATTTTGAGAGAGAGGGGAAGGGAGAGAGAGGCAGAGATGGGGTGAGACATAAATGTGTGGTTGCCTCCAGCTATGGACCTGGCTTGCAACCTGGTTATGTGCCCTGACTGGGAATGGAACCACGGATCTGCCACCAGCCGGGACAAGTTTGGTACTTTTTAACATGGTTTAGTGTATATGAATGTGTGTCATGTTTCACAGGACCAATTATAAGAAGAGCTGCAGGGACGTCCAGTTTTCACCGAAAGCTTAAGTAACAGCTAATGGTAATAGCTAAATATGGTGATCTCCAAAGGGTAGAGAAGTACATTAAACTCTACTCAACTTTACAAATTTAGCCAAACTGTTATTTTCATGACCTTCTTTCTTCAAATAGCCCATGTACCCCTCACGCCCTTCATCTGTGTATACTGTCAGCTTTCTGATGTTGTCTCCTATGACTCTCGCTCATTGTGGTTAATGTATTTGTAGATTGGAGGTTGTTACCTGATCTGGGGGTAATTAGAATGCCAGTGAGTGGGGGCTGTTACAATTTTTCACTGCCAAAAGTTCGAAGAAACTTTTGGGATGGAGAACTGGAACCCAAGAGAAAGGACTTGAGGTCTTGGTATGAGGAACTTAATCCTTCCCAACCTGGGTGTTTTCACCCAGCAAGCAAAATATACTGTGTCTATGAGTGCAGGATGCGCATATATGCAATATTATTTAAACTTCCCGTGTGTTTTGCAGGTGTTTACAGTCGAAGAAATGATGCCTCATATCCAGCATTTGAAAGGAGCACATAGTAAGAACTTATTTCTTAAAGACAAAAAGAAAAAAGGCTATTGGCTGGTGACAGTTCTTCATGATAGACAAGTTAATTTAAATGATCTTGCCAAACAGTTAGGTGTTGGAAGTGGAAATCTGCGGTTTGCTGATGAAACAGCTATGCTAGAAAAACTCAAAGTTGGCCAAGGCTGTGCGACACCCTTGGCACTATTTTGTGATGATGGAGATGTGAAATTTGTTCTGGATTCTGCTTTTTTGGAAGGTGGACATGAAAAGGTGTACTTTCATCCAATAACCAATGCTGCAACCATGGGATTGAGCCCTGAAGACTTCCTTACATTTGTGAAGAACACAGGACATGATCCCATATTACTAAATTTTGACAAAAACTAATTTGGCTAATGTTTGGAATTACTTTCTGAAAGCTGTTTTTCTTATTTGTAATTTGTAAAAAGCATTAAAAGTGCTAAGAATATTTAGAACCTTGGTTTGGTGACCACTTAAGTCACTTTGGCAGGGGGTTGATGGGGAGTGTTATTTAATCTTAAAGCTGTTTTTAAAAATTAAAAAAGATGTACTTTGGTAGTGTTAGCTCAGACACCTTCCTGCCCCATCCTCCATTCCCAATGACTCATTATAGAAATGCCTTCAAAAATTAACATCATCATCAAACCTAAGATTATCTTTTTTAGGGTACTGATTGGTTGTACTTGGGAAAAAATGGGGCAAAACAGCCTATGTAAGATTATGCATATGATGCTGTACATATAGGGAGAAATTAGGACTATAAGAATATATTGTTGATAATAGTTACCTTTGGGGAATGAGGATTAAGGAATTAAAAACTCTCCAGCAAGATAATTAAACATGGATTAAGAATTTCCATTACATTAGTATTTGTTTTTAAATGTGAATTGTTTTCAGTGAAAAAGTAAGCTAAATATCTTTTTATAAAAATATACCTTTAGGAAATTTTAATCTAGAAAAACTCAAAATAGGATGGAAAATGTAATCATCATACCGCTAAGAATTACACTTTAAAACTCAGGAGCATAATACACACAGGCCATCTGAAGAATTTGTTTAGTCTTTGTTCAAAGGTTAGAAACGTGGTTGTGGCTGGTATGGCTCAATGGATTGAGCGCTGGCCTGTGAACCAAGGATGGTGGATTCCATTCCCAGTCAGGGCACATGCCTGCATTGTGGGCTGGGTCCCCAGTTGGGGGTGTGTTGAAAGGCAACCACACATTTGATGTTTCTTTCCTTCTCTGCCCCTTCTCTAAAAATAAATCTTTAAAAAAAAAAAAAAAAAGTTTAGAAATATGAACGTAAGTTTCCTCTGTCCTAAGATATATTGAATTTTACCCCTTTCAATTATGACATATGAAAAATATTAGATACCAGGATTATGTATTCAGTTGTCACATAGGAAGTAGTTCAAAAACAGTGAGGAAAATTGACTTTTTTTACCTCACTTAAATTCACAACAAAACCTTTCATCAGTTGAAGGTGTAGATTAGACTACAAAAATAGTCTACAGGTATTGTCATGAAAATTCTTTTCCTCTAGTACAATCAAATGGGATATTCCTAAGATAACCATATTTTCCTAAGTTTTATCACTCAAAAAAAAACCTATCACCTGGTAGAGATGTTGTAATTAATTTATACCAATTTGTGTACTAGAAGGCAAAGGGGAAGTAAAAACACTTCTTCCTTGACATATGATTAGAAACTACAAGTCTATACATGGCAGAATTTTTGTAAAATACAGAATGCATTTAAGTGATACAGAATTAGTAAGAAACACTTTCCATAAATGATAACCTTATTCTGAGTTGTCATGTTAGTTTTTACCTACTTTGTAGTATTATCTTTAAGAGTAAATTTTAGGTTTCTTTGATAAAAATTGAAGGTTTAATGAATAGAGTAACACGCTCAGGACCTTTAGATAAGATGTCTCTTCCCTTCCCCACCTTCTGGTGGAAACAGGCGCAGAAGACTGACCTGCAAGGACGCAAGGCTGGTTACCCCCTGTAACATTCTGCCTCTAATGGCTAAATGAAAATGAGATAGTGACTTATAGAATCTATCAATGTACTGGGTTGGCCAAAAAGTCAGTTTAGTTTTTTCTTTAAAAGACACATTTTTCATTTTCACCAGTAACTACTGACTTGGATATTGTGAGTACGTTGTCCATCTCCCACGTGGTGCAACAATGATTGTTCTCAATGCCTCCATTTGCTCCCTATCTACCCAACGGTGGAGCATTGTTAGCAAGCACTTTACAAACCACTTTTGACATGTTTGATCAGTCGTGTACCTTTTTGCATTTTGGTTGCTTTACCTTTCCTGAAATAGTAAAGCACAATATCCTGAAAATGTTGCATATTTTCTTCCATCTTCAATATTAAAATGGCTACACCAAAAAAATAACCAATTTTGATAAACTTTTTTTTTAATGTACACTGATAAGACAGCTGTCACAATATAATTAACAAAATTGTTTTGAATGAGGCTAAACACAACTAAGCACTACTAGAGCCATCTTAGGGAAAAAACCAAATGAGCTTTTTGGCCAACTACTAACACACTCTCATTGTCCAGAACCTCCAATACCCACGCCAAAATCATTAGGACAAAATCATCCAAACAAAGTTATGGGTTATGTCTGAAAATGGGTTTTTCAAGGCAAAGAGAAAGAAAGAACAACACTTGGCTAAGTTATATTTTCCAATGTTTAAGTGATTACTAACCACTTGTTATAAAAATCACCTTTGTTTTATTTCCTTTTATGTCACTTTGATAAGCAAATGGTAAGTCAACCTAATCAAAAAAAAAAGTGAACACTAAAATGAAAAATGATGAATGCTTTTAAAAAGATAAGCAATGCTGTCTCTTTTGTTCTAAACTGGATTTCTGTAGCTGACACTAGACATTGCCAAGTAAAACATTTTGCCAGTCAACTCCAAATCCCTCAGTAGTGTTACTTTTAAAGGAAATGTTACAGCTTTTATATTATTTGATTTGGTATTTAATAACAGTTATAAGTACAATGGCAAACAGTGAGAACCCTTAGGAGAAAAAAAAAAGACAATTTATAATCAGGTCTTGTTAAAGAGTACTGTAAGTGCAATTTTATCCATAAGCATTCCTTTTAAGGCATTTTCATTGTCCAAGTATTTCAACATGTACATCACGGTTTATGTTATAAAATGGGCACCTTTTATATTAATTCATTCAAGGTTTAAAGACAAAACACGTCTCAGGACTAAATAGCTGAAAATAAACACACAAAATTCACCACTTTCCTCGTAACTTAAAATGTAAGTCATTTAGCATACATTACTATTACTCATTTTAATTCCAGATTTGGTACAGTATCTCCACTTTCTGACATAAACTGTTAAGACAGTGCAGGCTGTAATATTTCATTTGTGAGGTGGCTGCAGTTCTGTAACATGCACAGTGATTTTTCAATAGGCTCTTTCCAAGCCTTTCATGAAAGGTGCTACATACAAACCTGTTTCATGAACTCTTTGGTAACCACCAGTTCAAAAACTTGGGACCAAACATCTCCACATGGCCAGATCTGAAACACGTTTATTACAGCTCTGCACTGAAGCTCTTACCCTGTATATTGAATTCTTCAGGTTTTTGGGGGTGGGGGTGGGGGGGGGGGTGGGGATTACAGATAGATTTAGGATAATTAAAAGCATGTCAAGCCCCGGTCAGAAAGACCCCAGTTTGTTTCTAGTTGGCCATACTATTTTTGTTTGGCAGAAGCAGTTTATCTAAGGAAAAGAGTGACTTACTACTAAGTTTGCTTCCTGTATTATCTTTTGGAGAAAGTAAAATACTAGTGGTTGTTAATCTAGTCCTCTCTTGACATGTTATGAGAAAGGGGAGAAACAGAATTGTGAATATTCCTACTTTTGCAGTCTCAAGTGTTCCCTTGGTGGTTGCTTTCTTTAACTGGGCTTTCTCAGGTCAGCCTACTCAGATTTGGTACTTTGTAGGCTGCTATTAGCATTTTTCTACTTGAAGAAACAATATGCTGCTTGAGTCAGCATGTTCTCTATTTTAGGGTTTCTATATCCTGGACAGGTCGAGCTGTGAGTATCATTTACCCTGGCCACCTCCTACTCATTAATTTCAACTTTCAGTAATTGTCCTGGGTTGTGTCCTAGTTGTGCAAATTAGAAGCTAGTTAATATAAATCTAAGTTACCCACTTACTGTACTTTAGCTAAAACATAATTTCTATATTTACTTTCCATTTCTCCACCTAAAAATGAATTTACATATTTTACATGCAAGTATCTCTAGACTGCCATGATGCCCATTATCAACTTGATACTTTAATCTAGGGAATCATGATGGAAGAGAAATTTTTCAAAGTCTAGAGAACTGGTTTTAAATATGTCTGTTGTGTATTATTTTTATTTTAGTAAGACTCCTTTGTATTTACATTACATAGCACCTTTCATCCAAGAGTTTAAAAGTGATTTAACTTTACAGCATTATTTGGTGGCAAAATCTAAGCTAGCAATAAGTTAGCAAGTCCAAGTTTGCTAATTTCCACTTAATCTGATCAACTATACATTGTTTTTTCATTAATGGTCTTTCTGAAAGTAGACTTTGAACACAACATTGCTACTGACCTACCAAAAAATAAAAATAAAAAGGTATATATATATGAGAGAGTGGGAGAAGGAAGCGGGGAAGGGAAGAGTGGAAGAACACATTTCTCATGGCAGCAAGGTTAATGATGAAACACAGTTCATAAATCCACACTGGAATATGAAATTACTCCAAAAAGATTTTTAGAGCAGGTAATGAGAGCCTAAGAAGTACACTGTTAAAAAAAAAACATAGCATCTTTTTCATTTCAGACCTTTAAGATTTTGATATTTATGTTAAATAATGAATTTGCATTAACCAGTATCAATGTATTTTTTTGATTTCATAAGAAAATAAAACTGATATAAAATTGGAACTACAAAAAAACTTGATGTTTCCCTGGGTTAAATGAACTAAAATCTACTTTTTTTTTGTGCTTCTTCCAAATGTTCAAGATAACAAATGTATACAAATATTTCAAAAGTACCAATAATAGTTACCAACTTTAATGTAACATTATGAAGAAAACAGAAAAATTCTTAATATAAGTGATAACCTTAATAATAGGTGAGTTCCTGGCAAAATGCAGATCATAGTAAATTATTTACATTATTTTTTTTTTGCCATAGGAAAACTTCTTAAGCAACAGTCAGCTCTCAAGTTGAAAAAACAAACACACATACATAATCCAATACTAAAGAAGGGAAATGAGTTAAAATACAACAGGCTTTATCTTAGGAATGTCATTTGTTGGAAAATCACCTTACTAAAAATTTTCAGAAAAACACTCAACTTGGATCCACATGTTAATGTTTAGTGTTGCTTACTGGAGAATATGGAAAGATTAATATTACTGTAAGTTTTTTATAACTCCTATCTCATTATGGGTTTTTCAGATTTATCTTATAAATCAAATTTCTTTTTCAGTGCATCAAAATAATTGGCTTAAAAAAATACCAACACATGCAGTCTGCCAACCAAATAAGGCTCTGGCATGCCAAAACAATGTTCTCAATCGATATATAGCACATTCCACAACATACTACAGCATTTAATTTAGATTCACACAACTAAATATAAATGACTAGATTTCAGCTAATACTTAGAAGCAGTAAGCAAACATGGATAAATTCATAAACAAATGATGACAGAAGAAGGTTGTTCTTGGAGTACTTCTTGAAACCTCAAAACACTTGATCCTTAGCGAGAGAACATCCTTTATTCAGTAGATCTTAACAGTACAATGTATAGTAAGTCCTAAAACCTTCTAAAAATTTTGGCAGTTGACTCCAGTAGTGCTCCTTGATTCAAGGAAGGAATGAAGGTTTGTATTTCTTGCCTGCTCTAGTCACGCAGGATTGTATAAAGTCTCCTTAAAGATTTTAAAAAATGATTTCTATAGTTGGGTGGCTTGTTACTTCAGAAATAAAGGCTTCATACTGAGAAAATGAAGGACACTTTTCTCTCTGTATTTAGTTAAAAGGTAGAAAGAAGAAAGAAAATATAAGAAAAGCTTGAAGATAAGAGAGATATAAAATACAGAGCAGCCACTGTAAGAACAGCATGCACCAGGTATTTCTATAGGAACGAGAATGACAGAAAGAGACATGTTTTCTTTCAAGTGGCATTTAGTTTATCCTCAATTACCACGAACACTGTGGCAATGTTGTATTCCTACCACAAAAAAAAAAAAAAGGAAAAAAGACTTCAAACTAAAGAAGAAATTCCTAAAACATTACTCACTACTAAAATTAAAGTATGGGGAAAAATTAATTCTTAAAGGTTTGTTTCCTGTTTGACAAAAAAATTTACGGCAATCAAATAACCTTGCTTTACAAGTAAGTAGGACAGAAGTCATGAATCAAGCAAGCAATATTTCATCTGTTAATGCAATGTGCACTTGTTTTTATACTTAATGCGGTTAGTTTGTATAAATGAGACTAATCTCATTTACATTTTGAGTAAGAAACTCACCACTTGGCCCACATGTCATGTAGTGGGCAATAGAATTAGGAGCTTTGTTGCTCCCTAGACCTGCTTTTTGAATTTCTGCTTTCTTGTACTTTGTCCACATCTGCAGGAGAAAAGCATTTCATGTTATTTAATCAAAGGTTAACATAATACAATTAATAAAGATAAGAAACTAAGTAGGGGAAGAAGTAATTAACTCAGGGAAAATATGTTAATCTGATAGACATTACTTAAAGATGAATCTTTGTATTTTTAAAAGCTATAAATAATATGCTTTTTTAGTGTCAGATGGGTTTACTTCTGTTTACTTACTAAATGGTCACATGTAAAGTAAAAAGTAATCTTGCATGCAGTGGCAGAAACATCTACAGTGAAATATTTGAATTATTTGCTAAGAAAACCTGGACTTAAGGCTCATTTTGTAGGTAAATAGTATACCTGTTTACATTGTTATAGCTAAAATTATTTTGGTCAAAGGGGACCCAGTACTTAACAGTGTAAGTTTATAATGTCACGTAAATAATATGGGTATAACTTCTAGAATTTTAGGCCAGGAATATAAACTATATAGTTTCATCTAAAATTAGGGTACTTAATGTCATAGTTTGTCAAATAATTATTTGTGAAGCCATAGGCTCTTTATGGAGATGTTGTAGAAGAAAACCATATAGCTGCTCAATTGTGTAAGAACTGCTTTACTTTGATTAAAAGCTTTTCTTCTTCTTGGGGGCATTTTTTGTAAGATTTCATTTATAGAAAGTATGTTTATATAGTGAGAGACTTTTCATGACTCCACTGCTTTTGACAGTTTCTGGAAACTATTCTTTAGACAGTTATCAAGACACACAGACATGGTACATATCTGTCCTACATGCACAGTATGTATGTTCTATTGGAAAATATGCTGTGTGTGTAAGTATATATGTATGTATATATATAACTATAGCCATTGGGGTGGAAACACTTCTTTACTGTAAGTGTAATTCTGTACAAAATCACACAGTTTTTAATATAGCACATGATTTTTCAATGTATTAAATTTAAAATTTAGCATTTTAAATTTAAGGTAAATGACCAGATTTATATAAAAAGTTGAAGGCCCTGGCTGGTAGCACAGTGGATAAGGTGCCAGCCTGCAAACCCAAAGGTTGCAGGTTCGATTCCCCAGCCAGGGCACATAACAAGGTTGCAAAGCAGGTCTCCAGTCAGGTCTGTGGCTGGAGGCAGGTGAAAAGCAACCATACATTGATGTCTCTCTCCCTCTCTGCCTCTCTCCCTTCCCCTCCTTCTAAAAATAATGAAATAAAATCTTAAAAAAAAAAAAAAAAAAAGTTGAAATAGTTGAGAAATACAACTTGACTCAATGTGGAAAAGACATAATTATTACATTTGGATTATAAATGTCCTCCACCTGATCTCACCTATATTTACCTCATTAAGTTTTATGACTAGGTTATGAAAAAAAAGCAACATTAAAAACATTTGAAATGTTAAGACTATGAACCAAATGACAATAAAATAGACATATTCACGCAGAAATAGGTGGTACTAAAAATATGAAAATATTCTGATTACCTGCTGCAGCGCTACTTTTAGTAATAGCTGGCTATGAGAAAAGTATGAACAATGACACAGAAGGGCCTCCTTCCTGAAATAATCTTGTGTGAAGTACAAGAGGATGGTTTAATTTACCAAGGATATAAATTTCATTCAGCAAAGATTTTCTGTAATTTTTTGTATAATTAATATCAATTATATATATCATGTAGTAAATAATTATTTGCTTCCCCTTTAGAAAGTTACATTTCAAAATATTCCTTTCAAACACCAGTCTGTTACTATCAGAAATATTTAGGCTGGATCAAAATGGCAAAAATATCCCAGAGACAGAGCGAAGACACTCCTACAGAAATAAGTAAATCAGAGTTGAGTTTTTATTTTTTATTTTTGTTTTAATTTGGGAGATTCAAGTTTAGCTGATTCTGCTTTAATAATGCAATGACCACAGCAAGGTAATTTTAAAGTTTAAGATATTGGAGTCAAAGTTAGCAATATTTTTCTCTATATAAGATGGTTATTTTTTAGCTAAGAATCATATTTATTTTGGCTCTAAAATTTGTTTTAAAATTTGTTTAAATGGTTATAAATCCTAGTATTTTAGCACAATGTACTAATTTTAAAAAATTCTGCATTAAGGATATAATAATTATGGAATTACAGAAGTAACAATCTTTACCACTTTGTAAACTTGCTACCCTTTTGAACAGAAGTAAAAATGCAAATTTCCAACAAATTTAATATGACTGGTTTATTTCTCTTTGACTATATATATAAAAAAAAGAACTGGAAAAACTGTGTTAACTGATTCCAAGTAAAAAGGTAATCTTGAAAGAAGATGAAGTGCAGCAAAGAAAAAGAACATATACAAATGCTCCTATTCCCTGTTTGCCACATTTAAACTTGATGGGGTTTTTAAGGATTACACTAACTTTATGAGTATTAACAATGTTTTAAATCTGAACAATTTTATAAATATGGGAAGTAGTTAATATTTGCTACATAAAGTATTGAGTTATTAACTATTTCTTTGAAAGTAAAACAGGAGAGAATGCATAATTAAATGGCAAAAGAAAATGACATTTTTACATATTTTCCCATATATGTGCAATAGGCAGTGCACATTCTGGAAATAAAAGAAATGAGGGGGTGGGAGGAGGAAGGAAAAGAGAGGAATGGAAAAAATGAACATTCTCTTTTGGCAGCCGCAAAGTAAATATGACTTAGAAATGCTTTCTTGGTAATTATAGCATGCAACTCTTAACATGCTTCTAAAAGTAACAATCTTTTATATGCAACAAGAAATGTGAAAGAGGAGCATGTATTGTTACGGTTTTTAAAGTCATGCAGAAAATGTACAATGCAATTAATATTTCATGCAAGCTTTGGTGTGGTTACACATTCACATTTATATACAAGACATCATATATAGCCAAACACTATGCCACAATTGGGAAAAAAATATGAACCTAGCCAAATACTTTTCAACAGCAGCTCTTCAAGTCAGATTAGAGAAGCAAATGCCTATCAAATAACATCAAGTATTATACTGTGTAGTTTTGATCATACACAACCATATTCATACCAAACAGTCTGATTATCCTCAGAAACCAATAATGCAGCTTCTGTGTCATCAGGACAGAGGCATGCAGGAGTGATAAGATTATTGCTATCTACAGAAGACTGTGGATTACTGTTACTAGGGTTCTGATTATCAGAAAACTGTTCATTATCTTTCTGTGCAGCTTTATTCAATGAGGTGGAGGTCTGGTCAGTTCCTCTGGTGACTGCCCTGAGAGGTAACCCACTTATGTTACTAACTAACTCTGTGTTCAGGGATAAAAATGGCTGAAATGGATGAGCCACAGTAAATGACTCTATGCCATCTTGAGCCGATATTCCAAATGTATCATTAGATATATTAATAGTGGCAAAAGTTTGGTTTACAAAATGTGACCTCTCTGTTGTTGAGTTTCCAGCCTGGGCATGCAGAGACTCAGGCACTTCTCTAACTAAATCAATTAGTGCATGAGAACCTACAGAATGTGTTGGGCTGTGAAGTGTATGGGAAGACCACCGGTGTAAATGGTACTCACTAGATGCAGCAGTGATGTTGCTATCAGCAGTAGCTGGTGATGAATCAACTGACATAGGTAGTCTACTGTCCTTGGTCAAAAAATCATGGATACTTGTCCTTCGAGTAGTTCCTTCGGCAGTAGAGATCACACTGCTTGCACGAGGTAAAGTAGCATAAGGATTACTATCTTTTGATTGTCGTGGCAAAGAAGATTCTTTTATTAATTTTATCTTTCCTTGAGTGCTTGGTGTAGGTTTTCCTGGAGAACTAATAAAGTAGGTATCATCAGTCTTTTGAGGACCAGGTCTCATAAATTGTTCGGGCTTAGTTGTCCGTCTATCATAGAAGTCTCCTGGGGTTTTTCCACTTACTGACCTGGCCAGACCACAGCTAATTGGTTTGCTTTTTCCCAAAAAGTCAGAAGAGACGGACAAACTTTTCATTACTTCATCTAAAAGGTTCTCCTGACTTGAGGACTTTATCTGTTAAAAAAACAAAGCAGATTAATCAATGGCAGCCACACTTTTACTTTCCTGATATATTAGGTTATATAATATAAAACGGCTAGTATTTTTAAACACCTACTTAAAAAAAAAAGTTCTAAAGTTGAATCACAGATGTTTAACTTGTACTGTACATCTAAATTAAGGTCGCTCTTAAAACTAACCTGCATTGAGGTAAGCTTGTTGCTTTCTTCCAAAAACTGTTGTAGAGTAACAACTTCACTTCCAGGGGAACCAGTTTTCATCTTGTGATATGTTCGACTCTCTAATGTTTCAGGCATTCTGTGCTGGAGCACTGGACTTGATCTGGTCTGTCTTTTCAAGTACTGGATTGGACTGCTACCACTGCTGGACCAAGCCTCATGATCGTGAAGCAGGCTAAATTCTCCACTGCTATGGCTCTGTGGCCTGCTTTGAATATGAACTGCACCTGCTTTTGGAGTAAATTGTATGTTAAGAGTTCAGTAACAGAAATGAGATTAAAACTATGTAAGAAGTAAGATTTATTGACTGGATTCTTTGAAACTTTACTTAGAAATGCTTAGTAAACTACGTTTACCTTTGATCATTTTAATAAATGCCTGATTATTTTGTCTACCATAGACTTCCTTATCAGTCTACCCTAACGTGCTTCCTGATTTTGTCAGTTTGACAAATTAATCACCACAAGGACAAATACCTGCTTTCACCACCACACCTACAGCCTAAGTAATATAAAGCAGGCACTTAATGCAGTTGATCAGTAAATGAATAAATAAATGAATAATTCATTTTTAAAAATTCAGGTTCAAATAGGAATTGGCCCTTGAATAACATACAAGGTGCACATGATCAATTGGCAGTAACCTTGCATCTCCTTATTTCACGTGCTTATTAATTCTGAAAAACTATGTTTCTAAAGTTATGATTTAACATCACTGTTTCAGATATAAAGTATTAAATTCTGACAGCAACCGTCATGTCCAAAGAATACGATGTTAGAGCAACCATAATTTCTGGACTGCATGCACGGCCAACTGCTAAGGAAATTGCAGACTTTAATAACATCCCTTTATGTACACTTTACAACATGAAGAAGGTGTATGATGCTGATCTTGATGTTGCCATACCAACAAGGAAAACACATAAGGTATGCAAGGATCACACAAATCCAGATATTGTACACAGAATCCAGGAGATCATCAATGATGATCCAGGATGTTTACCTTGACATTTTGAGAGAAGCAGTTGTACCGTGGATGAAGCAAGTCACAAATGGACATCATTTGATCCTCCAACAAGATGATGCACCAGCATATAATGCCAAAAAGGTGCAAGAATTTCTCAGTGTGAACATTCCTGAATTCTAGTCAAAAGAAATCTGGCCTTACTTCACCAGATGCAAATCCTTTAGGTTACTGTGTATGCAGTGTTTGCAAGAGAGAAGTTAATAAACAACCTCATACCAATAAAGAGGCTGTTAAAGCTAAGACTGAAAACATGATGATGTCCATGGATAAAGAGAAGTTAATGAAAATGTACTCAAGATTCTGAAGTCGAATCAAGTCTGTTATTGCAGCAAATGTAGAATTTTTTAAACAATTTAAAAAATACATTTATATATTTATGTATAAGAATAAATTTATTTCAAAATATAACACTTTTGCGGTATGTTGTTTATTTTACCAAAATTCTGCCAATCCACTGCATGCACCCTGTATATTTAGGGTGGTGACCCCTCAGCCCTTCTGCATATGTTCAAGAGTGAAATGTAATGTAAAATACCTCACAATTTAGAAAAAGACATGATTATATGAATTTTAAATTATTTCAGAATATTAAAACCAAAAACTATTCTAAATCCTAAAATAATTAATGCTTTCCCTTTCCATGAAGTCTTGACTCCTTGCTTAAAGGTTTCTCTGTTCATCCTTTAACCTTTAGGAAAAATTTTAAAAATTTAAATATCTGGCATATAAGAAGAATCTACTGGAGACATGATGTAGTTGCTTAGAAAATTCTAGTAAAATGTAAAAATTAAATATGTATTATTTTATTCTTTATTTACTGTCAGAATCATCTGATTGTTCCTGCTTTCCACTATTGGTGTGGTGGTTAATCATTTGAGGTAGAACGACGATAAAGAATGCAAATCACTAGTTTTGGAAAAAAAGCTACCTAAAGTTTATGCTATTCTTTTGAGTGCTGATTAATTTTGATCAAAGCAAACTGCACGATATAGTGTTGAGATAGAAAATGCAAATTTCCATGGTTTCCTAATCACAGATAGTAAAGTAGGTCATACAAGAATTTGGTTTAAGTTATGTAACAGTTTTATAGAAATAAAATTTCCTTAAATTTTCAAATACTTCCTTACACTTTCAGACTACATTTTCCTACTGGATACAAAAACATGATTATGAAAAAAATTTTAAATATCTCCTTGAAATAATTTCTCAGATCATAGCAACATATCATAGTATTGATAAAACTAAATGAAAACAAAAGGATTTTATAATACAAAAAGCAATAGAACAAATACACCCACTATAATTGGATAATTCTGGATTATATAGTATTTTAACACACTTTTATCACCTACTAAACAATTAACAGAATCTGAGTAGGCAATATACCTGTAAGGAATATGATATTAGTCAAGGTTTCCAGATATGACATAAAAACCTTACCTTGGAATGCACATTTAAAAATAAAGGGAAAAAAATCAATGTAATTTTTAGATGAGCTATATGCATCCACTTGGCTCTTGTAACACACACACACACACACAACTGCCTTACCAAATTAAAAAATATTTCCCCTTATTTCATGGAAAAATTAAGTATTTCTAAAACACTTTTTTTGAGTTTAATGTACATGCATCATGGAAAAATTATGGACAACCATTTTAATGACCAAGACAAAACAAGTAAAATAAGTATCTACAGATATTTTAAAGTATAAAGATTGTAATAAAAATATTTTATCTGTGAAAGATGAAAAATGGAAACCAAAATAACTGCTCCTGTTTTTACATTTACATACATTGAAATACATATGTATTACAATGTTAAAAGTATAAAATATTCCAAGGAATTAGGTTCCAAACGTAAATGATTTGGTTTCATACTTTATCCCAGAAACTTCATCAATCTCTCTTTTAAATTTGCAGTGGATAGAGCATATTAATAAATTTACCTACAGCATACCTTTGACTTCATGGAGTGAAGCATTATTATTGCTATTGCTAGTGGATGTTCTGCCACTATCAAGGCTGGCTGGTCTTGAAGCTAAATGAAAAAATCAGGAGACAGTGTGATATAAAACTTCTGGCTGCTGACACTGAGCTTTACATTCTGATCACAGAATGCTTTGAGGAAGTAATCATGCATACTTTTATACTTTGAGTAGGCCCACAGACAGCTGAATCAGTTAGATTATAGAGCAAAGACATTTCCACATAGTTCAGTAGGACACTTTACAACAGGACATTTCTGAAACAATAGTTGAAATGCAAAGAAAGGAAAGTTCGTATTTAGATTTTAATATGACAGATAGATATCAAGACTGTCTTAAAGAGTGACATGCCAAAAAAAAAAAAGAAGTGCTAGTGATTAGGTTACTTACAAAAGATCAGACAAGGAACCCTGCACATTGCAGAGATGCCTCAAACCAGACGAATATGGGCATCTGCAGTTCATGTCTTGTATTCCCATCCTCTCAAGGGAAATAACAGCATAGCTAACACAGCCCCATCCTATTTCTTGAAATCCAGCTACACATGGCATTCCTTTAACAAGTTATCCATTTATTGTTAATAATTTAGTCTGGTAAGTATGGTTTTCCAGATAGCAATGAAAAAACATGAAATGCTTAACAGTGCAGAAAATGTGGTTTCTTAGAGTTCATCCTTTACCGAAGTAAATATGTTTTAAACTAATGGTAAAAAAATAACTCATAACTAAATTTATACCAAAATGGCAACAAAATCACTTTTACTAATAATCTTAACTAAAATACAGATTGTTTAAATGAAGCAGTAATGTATATTTTTAAAGATTTTATTATTTTTAGAGAGAGAGGATAGGAGGGAGGACAAAAGAGAGAAACATCAATGTATGGCTGCCTTTCACCTGCCTCCAACTGGGAACCTGGCTGGAGACCTGGCTTGCAACCTAGGTATGTGCCCTGACTGGGAACCGAACCAGTGACAGTTGGGTTCGCAGGCTGGTGCTCAATCCACTGAGCCACACCAGCCAGGGTCATGAAGCAGTAATATCTTAAAAAGGACAAAAGGGAGTATCATCAGTTTTGAAGAAATGGCACAAGGATAAGATGCAGGTTAGATAAAACATGCTTGCTGGCAATGCACATTCACAGATTCAACGCAACATTCTTCATGTACTATGTACTCTCTAAATAAAATTCACATCTTACCATGAACTCTTGATCCCGTACTAGAATCATCACTAATACCTTGTGGACTTATATCTTCAAAGGATGTAGTATCTACATAAAATAGCAAATGGATATAAAAGTATTTTTTAACAACAACCAAAAAGATTTTATTTACACAGAATATGGAAATTCTTTTTCAATCATATACATTTTGGTTTAATGTATTTCATAGACTCAGTAAAAAACTGGAACTAGAAATATGAAATGTAATAGATCTGATGAGAGTTTATTTGTTTAGGAAGCACCAGAAGCAATGAGTTCCCATGACCCTATAAAGCAAAGCAAGAGTCTCAGTTGTTCTACATGATTTTCCGTGTTTGAAGTAGTAGTGTTTTCAGGTCTTTTATTTAATGCTTCCATCACTCTCTCCTTCTCTCACACTTCACTTGCTTTACTTTTTCCTTTTCTTATTAGTTCTTTAGCTGTTTATTATGAAAGGCCTAGGAAAGACTTTTAGTTATTTGTATGTCTTAAATTTTTGAAATAATTTGAAAATTCCCTAAAAATCAAAGCCAGATTGTTTTGATAATTATTTTAGGTTGTTGCTGTCAAAAAAAGTACACATGGGAAAGTGGAATTAAAATTCCTGGTGCCAGAAGTTACACAGCAGTGCAAAGAGCAGACAGCCTATACCTTTATTATTAACCAACTGCTTGGATCTGAAGCCTGTAGAAGAGTTGACAGTTGAAAAGTTGATAGCTGTAGTGGAGAAGGCCATAGCTCCCAATTCTTTTCTCCTTTTACCCGTTGAAATATCATCAGGAACCTCCAAATTCTCTGTACTACCTGTCCACTGTCCTCCTGCTAGGACCATGGACTGCACCAGGTCATTCATGGCTGGGATGCAAATGAAAGCAAATGAATCAGCATGGTTAATGTTTTCGCTCTTATTTCTTTTTTGTATCATAAATGATGGTTTTTCCCCCTATGGAGTAATGCAAGTGAAAATAAAAAACTATAAACACATCATTTAAATTATGACATGCATTCAGCGGGATAAAATGAATTGGCCAAAGGCTGATAAATTTTAGTAAATATTTTTATCCCATGTCCACCCCCTTTAAAAACAGGAAAAGGAATTTTACACCATACAACTGCCATGCTTTTTGCGCAGTGATGTGAAATATAATTAGAAGCCTTCATAATGTGGTTTTGTGGTGACAAAAATGGAATGAAAAAAGGTAAGATGGAGAGCATCATTATCGAACATGATAAAGAGTCCTTGGTCAGAGCAGGTTACTGAAGAAATTATTCATTTTATGAATCAAGTAAGTATACCATTCAATAAAAACCTGAAAGAGACGATAGTCAAAGCAGATATTTAATGTGATTATGTAAGTACCCATTCCACTTAAATAAAAGGAAAACCAGAGTATTATTATTATATAAAGAATGACAAACATTTTAAGGGTTACAGGCCATTTTATTTATTTATGTACTTATTTATGTAATCTAATTCATTAAGAAAATAAATTCCTAATGCTAAACGTTTTGTTATATTATCTTTAAGTAAATTTCTTTGGAAAAAAGTCTCTGTGGCATAAAAAATTAGTGTTTTTTTTTTTTTCTGCCAACTTTTAAAAAGCACTGAAAAGTTACAAGTGTATTATTACATGTATGACTAAACATATGCATGTATATGTATGTATCAATGAACATACATATAATGCAAACTCAGTGCCAGTTTTGAAAAAAAATTCTTCCAGCTCCTTGTATTAGAGGAAGACTGCACTTTGTACAGTAAGAAAATTGGCACAGTCCAGAGAAAGGTTAGTGACAAATTAGTAATGGAAGCCAATATAGTCAATTGAAAGAAGCTGAACTGTCATAAAGTCTTACACATGGAACGACGGTAGCAGGCCTTCATTTTGTCTTTATCCTTCGGTCTGTTCCTCAAAAAGGGCAGTCTTTTCAGTGCAACCACTTTAATGTCAGAGCATGAGGAAAAACAGAAACAGAAAAATGAAAGAAAAAAGGGAGAAGAACAGATGGGAATTACATGTTGAAATTAAGGACAGAAATGAATGTCTGAGTTTCAGCTTATGTATGCTATACTAAAGCTATTATTCTTGTGCTGCTGAGTGACAATGAAACATGAAATAAGCACTCTGATACTTTAAAATACTTGGGGAAAGCACCAAAGACAATGATGAGGAACATACTTTGAAAGCCTGGATTAACTGAAGTCTTATAAATATAGGAACTGGTTAGAATTATTTATGGAGCAATTTTCCTAGTTAAGTTGTAAATGTATACCTTTAAAATTAGGGCTACTGGTATGCCACAGAGTATTTGTGATAAAAATGTACAAGGTTTTTCAATCCTCTATTTTCTTTAATTATGAGATTTTATGGAAAGAATAATTTAGGCAAGTACACATTCTATAAGAGTATTTTAGTTAACATGCATCAACAAAAACTAGAGTGCCTGGGGATGTTTAAAACAATCTAAAAAAGCTTTTAAAACTCATATTAAAAGCTTTCATTGCTTTCTTAAACTTTAAGAAAGAAATAGGGAATTACTTTTTGTTTTAAACTGAACTCCTGGTGCATTATTTAGTAGCAGCATGGAAGTATATATTCTTTAGAATAAAGTCTTTCAAAAGATGAACAATTTCATTTAATTTCACTTTACAAAAGGCTATTTGGGGAAAGATAAAAAAAATATTTCAACAGTAGTAATAATAAGGGCTAGCACTAAGTCCTGGTAAGGCTAAAAGATAAGAAGGCATCATAAAACAAGCAAAAATGACAAAAGTATGTAATATTACACTGTTAGATATTTTGAAGAGCTTTTTCAGTGAGGTTATTAAAAAATCAATGACAGCACTGTGCAAAAATTTTTGAGAATGAAAATGAGGGTTGTAACTACAGTAGGAGTCATTAGCACAAAAATAAAAATGTTCAGTAGAGTCATAAATTTTCTTTAATTATATCTTAATTTGAATACAAAAAAAGTTTTATCTTTTTTGAGTTGCAATTTAGAAGCTAGGGAAATAACCTGCACAAAGACTTAAAAACATATTGTACATACACAGCCTCAGGAACTATGGTCTTTCTCAGGATTTGACATTATCTTGTAAAAAATCAAAGCTCTCTGACAAACTGACAAGAATCATTCATAAAGGAGAATGAAATATACATACAGTATTTAAAGTATTTATTTGATTGCTAGCAGGAATAGTTATGATTAAGCTTTTAATATGGCCTATTTCTTTTTTAGTTTCGTAAAACATAGCTATTTTCAATGATTAAAAAGAAATGAACTGAAAGCAATGTAAAAATGGACAGTTAGCTAAAACAAAGCTGAGTGGTTGCAAGCATGCACATGTTGTCTTAAGACAACATGTGCATTCTTCTTTTCTTTCTGTTCTCCAAAGACTGCTTTACTGACAGCCAGACACACTTCCAAAAGGGACAGGATAAAAGGAGTTTCAAATTTGCCAGTAGTAGAATGTGGCCCTTCTAATGGCAATTGGTTTTTAGTTATACAATGTTCTTTCCCCAAACCATACCACTGTTGGGTTTTGTGCTTATTTTTGAGATTTTAAAACTGATTTTGGAAGTTTTAGCAGAACGTATGAAAGAATGACAGGCAAAGCAAAAGTAGGTTTATAGTTGTTCATATAGAAAATAATGTAAAAATTAATAAATACTAATACTAATATACGAATAACACAAGAATAATATAAGAAAACATACTCACAACTTAAACCTACTTTTGCCCCACCCTGTACTTAAAACAAGATGGACCTAGGAAAGACTGTCATGCCTTTCTTGTGTATACTTTCACAACAAATTGAAATTTCTTCCTTTAGTTGAAAAAATTAAGTATACCTTTTATCATTTTTGCTTTAATGAAATTTCAGATATTTTATATCTAAAGGTAGATATAATTAAACTACCTGGAAACTTTTAAAAAATTGATGGTATTTCTACAATACTCAAGAGGTTTCATGTAGATTTGGCTGACAAAACTAGGTAGCAAAGGCCCCGGGTATCAATAACCTTATGTGAGGATACAGAATTAAACAACTTTCTTGAGCCTACTATATATAAATACTATACATAGTTTTTTTAGTGCTTTGAGAGTTGCCCATATGGAGAGGAGTAGCTGGTTTTGCCTGCTATTTACTTCAAAAGAATAGTAATGGAAAAAATATATAGATACACACACACACACATATAAATGTATATATATATATATATACATTTATACATTATATACATTAAATGTATATACATTTATATACATTAAATATATATATATGTATTTAAATTTAATGACTGTGGTGATAGAGTGGATTCAAAATATACTGTTTACCTATTTTATAAGAACATTGATAATCAATTTCTTGGACATCTTTAAAGAGCCTAACATTGGATTCTTTTCTTTCTCTTAAAATACACTTAAGGCTTTTATACTTTACTCTTACTGCTTAGCTAAGCACATTAGTAATGAAATTAAGAAATTATTATTAATTATATTGGACAATTATGAATGTGATACTTCTATATTTGTAATTAGAAATATTGAATCAAAGTTGATACACAAATTCCTATCTTCTCATCTATTTAAATCAGTCCTTTATTAGTAATCCCTTATCAGTAATTTTCATAACCTTCAATTATTTCTAAATCTTTGAACAGAATTCTTTTCAAATTCATACCTATTTCTTTGCTTTCCCCAATGTAACTCTGTTCCACTTTGATACCAAAGTATAAGTAAAAACTCATTCTAAAGTGCCTTATTATTCTATTTTATTATAATTATAAAAACAAACTTTTGAAAATATTTCTCACTTGCTTCTCTTAATTACCCTGTTAAGTATGACACAAAGGTAAAATACTTGCCTATACTGACAGTACTAGCAAGTGGCAGAGGTATTCTGGGTCTTATTTCAATGTTTTTTCTATACTATTTTATCTCCAGCCAAATGATGGTATCTCTGTGTGTAGGGATATCTTTAAACACACAATGTAGAAAATCATATGGTTATGCATTATTGTAAAATGCAAAATTTTATAACTGTATGGAATTAAAAAGAAATGCATTAAGACTATTATCTCAGAGGACTGTTGAAGTTATTTAAAAAAAAATCACCTTTGGAAAGTATTCTAAGTCTACACATTACAAATGTTAAAAGAGTTTGAGCACTCACTGCTGCTTTTCTTGGTCCCCAAAGTCTGGCCATCTTCTAAAGAATTGGAACCTACTGAAGAACTATCTTGACTATCTTGATGGGGGAGCTGAAGAAATCCTTCACTGGAGTCTGAGCGGGTAGGTGTTAATGTTAGCGATTTCTGACGTTCCCGATTAATGTCTTTCTTAGACTTTATCAATTTTCTCATTTTTAGAGTAATCCAGTTGCCTCTCCTGATAGAATAAATTTAAAAGTTATCAGTCTAAAATTGAACACATAAATCCTTCACAAAATTGGAAGTTTAAAATATAACTTTCTTTTTTCAGAATAAAAATGAGTGAAATTTGGTTAACAGTACCTTCTGGGAGGAGATGGCTCATAAAATTTGTATTGATCCATAATTTTCTCTTCTAATTTCTCCTTTTGTCGTCTTAATTCATTTAACTTATCACTAAAAAATAAAATTTTAAGAAATGGATCATATCTTGTATAGTTGTAAATGATATTATTTTGTGACTATGACCCAACTTCTCCCCAAAACATTCACAAATACAGATATCACAGTTGACAACTAAGCATTTATCAGGTAGTAACAATGGGTTTTTTCCAATTTTCTCCTTTTCTTTAGATTTACAACTTTCTTAAATTAAAAAAAAAAAAAGGATTTAAAGTTTCAATTCTTTAATATGATCTGTTTGGAAAAATTTCCCATATAATAATCTCATTATGATAAAGAAATTTTCTTTTTACAGCTATTAAACAATATTACATCAACAATTACTTTTTCCCTATACTGGAATAAAGGGTATTTTATATAGAAAAAATATTAAAATGGATAATTTGTTTAAAATTACAAATATAATACATAATCTTGCAACCACATCTTCACACAATTACTTTCCTTAATGGAGAATTATTTAGGCTTAATTTATTTGCCGAGAATTATTTCTTGACTTCAGCAATATATCAATATGCTAGTTTCGCCACATCTCATTTTTATGTTCTTGGGTGTATATGTTATATAGAGAAAAATCACAGATCATAGGCTACAGTAAAATAAACTCTAAAAAACTGTGATGACAAAGAATTCTACAAATATTTACTGGTCATTTACAATGAGGAAGGTATGAGGTGATATAAAGATGAATAATAAATAGCCCATCTCTGCTTACAATATAGGAAAAGAGAAAAGATACATACTTATATGACTTATAACCCAAGGCAGTAGTGGTGCCAAATAAAAGAACTGTGGAAGTACAACAGAAAGTTATAAAAAGGAAAACATTTCTGTATTAAATGATCAAAGAAAGACTCACAAAGAACAAGATAAGACTGAAAAGGAACAAGAATGGTGAATTAAGCAGTTTAGTTGAGGGAAAGTGGTGACATATTGAAGGTTTCATTAAAAAAGTAACATGTATGTATTAAAGGATGAAGGTAAAGAAAGCATTCAGAAGACTAACAGACAGTCGGAGATAAGGCTGAATTAGGGTAGCGGGAACTGCAAGAAACTGATTTGAGAGAGTACATGAAAGAAGATGCTTTGTAAACGTAAGTTGCCAAAAGTTATACCACAGCACAAACAGCAGACAGACTAAACCTTCCAATTCTTTTCTCCTTTTTCCTATTGAAATATCATCAGGAACCTACAAACTCTTAGTACTACCTGTTCTTTGTCACTTCTGCTAGGACCATGGAGCATAGGCATTTCAGCAGAAGTGTCTGGCATGCAACATGGATATTTTAATTTAAATTCAGTAAGTCAAAACAGATACTATTGTTTGTAATCAATATATAGATATAATCACTGAAGCCCTGGAAATGGAAGTGTCTGGCATGCAACATGGATATTTTAATTTAAATTCAGTAAGTCAAAACAGATACTATTGTTTGTAATCAATATATAGATATAATCACTGAAGCCCTGGAAATGGATTAGTCACCAAGGGTCAGAATAGTAAGAGGATAAATCTTTGGATAATGCCTCTGCATAAGAAATAGGAAAATCAAATGCCAAGAGCTTTAGATATACTCACTGCTTAAGATAAACTACATCTTATGGCAGAGAGTAAACGTATACATACCCTTGAAAGGACTGAAGGTGTAATGCAAAGTGACCAGCCAAAAATGTAAAATTTCTTTGAAGTTTTGCATTTATCTTAAAAGCTTATGCAAACACTGCTTTTGCTCCATGATATATCTATGTATTAATATGAAAATAAATTTCCCTGCCTCAAACTTTATAATAAAAATTAATGCTTCAAAAATGTACAATTTATCCCTGGTTTCATATATGCCCCTAGCTCACTGTCATATACATTATGATCATATTTCATTTGCTGCATAGGATAATCCTAGAAGTAGGTATCATATCTCTACTTTGGATTAAAAGAAACTAATGATCAAAGAAGTGATTAGTTGATGGTCATGTTATTAATGACAGAAAGAAATGGTATTTGAATTTTAGGAGCTAATTTCAATATCTGTGCTTTCTATTTTACTATGGTGCTTCCCTTTAGTGACAAGGGGAAGAGAAGAATTTGGCAAAGGTGGATCATGGTGTAGCACAAAGACTACACACTGAGCTGCTCAGTCCAAAATCCTGATTTTACCAGATTCCTCCACTTTCAAAGGAGATTCAACTTACTAATATTTAAGCCCTGTCAATTCCCTTTCTCACATTTCTCTTATATTTAATCTCAAATACCACTGCTTATGAATTATTTTTCACTGATTATAACAGCTTTCATAAAACTTAGGTCTCTAGTCTCAAAACCTCCAATCCACACTAAAAATGCCACCCATTTTGAAAAAAAACCCATTTTGAAAAAAATGCAAACCTGATACTGATGATACTCCCTTGTTCAAATTTTTCAGTTACTCCTTTGTATGGCATAAAAAAACCATTTTAAGGTGGCTTCTGAGTGTTGATCCACTTTTCTGCTGCCCTTCCTTCCTCAATTTTGCTCCAACAAGAAAAATTAATTTTTGGTTCCTATACCATACCGTAACACACTTTCATCACACTGCTGTGTTCTGCATTTGCTGCACTGGCCTATGTGCCTTCTCAGTGAACTCCCACTGAGCCCTTACATTGATCAAGCAATCAACTTTGCAAAGTCTACCCTGCCTCTCCTGTTTTAAGGTTGCTATATTTCTACGGCCTCCTATGCATACCTCCATTTTGACAATTACTTGTATTTCTCACTTTATATTACTAGGTCCTTAAATGCAGTGGTCATATTTTCATGTTAGTATTTTTGGTTTATTAGCATAGAACCTAAAACATAAGTATTCAAAAAAATATACTGAAATAACAGTAATGTTTACAAATTAGCATAGAGTTTTCTCTGCCATCAGAAATTACACTTATAAAACCATGAATAATATTTCAGAGTGAAAAATTATTTGGTACCTACATGTACTGTCTTTGTTCAACATGAAAAAGATCCTTGCTTTCCATGTTCTGCTCCAACAGTGTTCTGTTCTGTAGCATTAATGTCTGAATTTGATCTAGTAGATGCCGATTTTCTTCTTCTAAATTTCCTTTAAGTTGGCTTAGCAACTGTTTAAACACATTTATGTTTAAAAATATCAACATTTACATTAACATTAATCACTCAAAACATTAAAAACTTCAGTACTTTACAGATTATGTCTCCTGCTACCTGAATTAGATGGTCACACTTTGATCAGAATGTGATTAGTAACAATGACAGCTTAAGAACTGAGTTATGTGCTGTAAATATAAATTTTCATAATTCTCACAAATCTGAGTTTAACATAAATAACTTACTAGTTCTAAAAGCTTTTCTTCAAAATTGTTTAATTTACAGTGCAAAAGCTAGATTCAAATCTCTGGCTTTCTATTTAAGTAGCTATGAAACACTGGACAGGTTCATTAATTCTCTGAGCTTCAATGACCTCATCTATGTAATGAAGATAATAATTCCCATCCCACAAGATTTTTGCAAAGATTAAATAATGTATGTAAAGTACCTGGTGTCATTACTATAGCACGCAATAGATAGTTAACACACCTCATTCTTCCCTCAACCACTGATTTCAAAGAACCTTGAAAGTTTGTATATCCTGTTGTGGCTTGAACAAAGGAATCAGGGTAAATTGTCAGTGATTGGTACTGCTAGCTCACGCTGCTGGTAGTGGGGCTGCTTTCTCTATGTCATTGACAGAAATGAGAAGGAAATATGCCCTAGTTAGGTCAGAGGTTCCGGTACAAGTCAGAATGCCCAAAGTGGTGATTCTCAAAACTTAGCATCATTTGTATATTTTTTAAAGCGTAAATTTATGGGGGCTAGCAGTCAAATTCAGCATATCAGAAGTATGGCCTAGGGAGCTGTATTTTTTAAAAATAACACCAACTCTTCCTCCCAAAAAATAAGATTAAAAAAAAACCATACCAAATATTTTAAAAATTCTCAAAAGGTATAGAAAAGTTATTCATGAATATCCATAAATACACATCTAGGACTAATAACTACCAATACTGTACTCTGTTTTATTTAGCTACATATTATTAAATTGAATTATAACATGTGGCAGATTCATTGCAAAATTGATTCTCGTTATCCTCCTCCCTATACCTTTTACAAAGTAACTTCTCACTCTTCCCAATATAAAGTGGAACCTGCTTTCTTGCTTCTTGAATTTGGAATGCCTTTGGCCCAGACAGGGAAATGAAGTGATAGTGTGACAGTTCCAAGCTCAGGCCTCAAAAGGCCTTATGTGCCTCCAGGAATCCTGCTAGGGGATGAGAGACCATGTCAGCAGTGAAGAGTTACATGAGCTGTGGCCACCCTAGACCAGCCAGGCCTCAGGATACAAGCCAGCTACCTGCAGATGCAGGAGCAAGACCTACTAAGATCGACTGATTTTGGCTCAGACAGCAATACACTGATCAGCACATCTGCTCAACTGACTCATAAATGGATGAGCAAAAGGAAATGTTTACTGTCTATTATGGTTGTTATACAGAATTACCACGTCAACAGACATTGATAAAATATTTATACAGAAAGGGGAACAAATGTTAACTCTATATACAACTCAATGAATATATAAAGCTAACACATGTATGAAACCAGCACCCAGATCAAGAAGCAGCACATTAATTGTATTCCAGAAATACTCACTGTGCTCTCTTCCAATTATATCCCTTCCCACAAAAAAATAAGATTCATTTTTTCACTCCCTTCAAATTGTGTTACTATATGACTTAGCTCATAGTCGAAAGTTGACATTTGACTCAAGTTGGGACCATTAGCCAGGGTTAAGTAGGTAGCTCTAAATCCTTCCTGGTCTCTCCTAAGCAACCTTCCGGACTACTAGTGACATGTGGGACACTGTCAAGACCCACTATGACTGGCTGTCTCATTTCTTGGATCTCATAGTTAATTTCTGCTGAGTTTGCTTTGTCCCAACCAATTTTCCAACCTCAGACTATCCGAGAATTGGTCTTTGACAACTTTCCTGGGAATGGGACTTTTCTGTGCTCTGCTCAAATCAAGTCAGTCCCCTCCAGCAGTTAAGGTGCTGGTTTTCATGGCTTGTCCTGCAACCTAGCAGAAATACCAGGCATTGAAACTAGGAAAGGCAGAAGGGAACGAGAATGGGAGAAGTCACAATGTCTCAGACAACCACACACAGTTCCTATCCAAATTTGAGTAGTTTTAAAGAAATGCTTCTCAATTTGTTGTATGCTTTTGCTTGAGTCTCATAGTCCTAAAATGATCACTTTTTAACAGTTGAATTTTATTGTTTCTTGGAAAGTTGATTTGTCATGTTCCTCACACCACCATTTTGTAAGTTCATTACCCCAATTATATTTTACTTATGACTTTAAAAACAGGCAGAATGAATTCTATAATTTCTAAGCTCTGTTGAGTAATTAAATGTACAGGGTGGAACAAAAGGTTTACAGTTCTGAGTATGCAAAGCAGATGATTTATTAATTGCTGTATCATTTTCCATATGAACTGTAAATCTACTTTTGTCCTACCCTGTGCATGCTTTCAAACAAATTTTTCTTTTTATTGGTTCATAATTTCAGATGAAATGTTTTTAGGTATTACTTTCCTTTTACAGCCAATTCTATGTAAGGGTTTGCTTTTTGCTTAAGTGCTGGTTCCCTAAAAGTTCCGTGAAATTCAGATATTGAGCTATATTAAAACTCTTAGGTACCAAGTATAAAATGTTATCTAAGACTTTCAGCATCTTTTTTATAATTCAAAATACTTAGCACTTTATCAAACCATTGTATGTCATTGCTATTCAAAACCCTCCAAATGACTCCCAATTGTACTAAGAATAAATGAAGTTTTTTAAAAAAAAAACAAGGTAACATATCTGGCCCAAGCATGTTTCTGCTCTCACTCCCACTATTCTCCCCTTTATGCTCAATCCATTCCAGACACATGGGCCTCCTCCAGTGTTCCTCAAATACACCAGGATTCTCCTAGCCTTAGAGTTACTGCATGGGCTGTTTGCCTGGAATATTCTTTCACCTGATAGCTACATACTAATACCCTAATCTCCTTCAAATCTTCAAAATCCAATGATGCCTAGTTAAAATTTCAACCTACACTCCCTTGCGCCCCCTGCAGTCTTTATCCCTTTCATCCTACTCCATTTTTACTTGCATCCGACATCACTTTGTAACATACTATACGTTGCAGGCTAGTTTTCAAAATGTTTATAGCAGTATTTCCAGTCCATGTGCTTTTCTAGAATCTTGCCATTCTCCACCGAGAGGCTGAATCTACTTCTCTTCTCTTTGAACCTGAACAGGATTTTGATGAACTCCGTACAGAATGCAGGGAAAAATTATGCTGCATGACTTCTGAGGCCTGATCATTAAAGCAGGTGGCTTTTTGATGTGTGAAAGCTCAAACCAGCCCACAGGAAGAGGCCGCATGGAGAGGAAACAGACACCTCCAGCTGGTGTCAGCATCAACCACCAATCTGCACCCGGCCTTTCAATCTTCCAGGTGAGGGCCGAGCTCAAGTGGGGCAGAGACAAACTGGCTCTCTGTACCTGCCCAAATTCTGACCTACAGAATGTGTGAGCATAATAAATGGTTGTTTTATATCTCTAAGTTGTGGGCTGATTTGTTACACAGCCCATACGTAACAAAACACTGAAACACTATATATTGACATTTCACTTATTATGTTTATTGTCTGTTTCTTCTACCAGAATATAAACTCCACAAGGGGTTTACAGTTTAAATAGATTTTGACCTATTTGGTTTACTAATACATGCCAGGTGGCCAGTAACGTTTTTTTCACTAAACAAGGACACAATTTTGTAATTTTTCCAAGTATCTGAATATATAAACTAATATTAAAATAAATTGAAGTTAATAATGAAGTTTCTAAAATTTACTTGTGATCCCCGGCTGGTGGCACAGTGGATAAGGTGCCAGCCTGCAAACCCAAAGGTCGCTGGTTCAATTCCCCAGCCAGGGCACATAACCAGGTTGTAAGCCAGGTCTCCAGCCAGTTCCTTGGCTGGAGGAGATGAAAGGCAACCATACATTGATGTTTCTCTCCCTCTCTCCCTTCCTCTCTCTCTGGAAATAATAAATAAAACCTTAAAAAAATAAATAAAATAAAATTTACTTGTGAACTTCAATTATCCCCGACCAATTCTTTTAGAAATACCCCGCTAACTATATGCTGCTATCATCATTATAATATCACTGTGCAGTTTTCAGATGTGTCTGGGTGCCTAAAGGAAGGAAGACAGCAATGAAACTTGTCAAAGCTTACCTCACACTGGTTATTTAGCTTGGTGGATGTAATGTCCAACTGTTGGTATTGTTCCTTTAGCTTTGAAAATTCAGCTTCTAATCTTGTTTGTTCTAGTTTGGAATTATTTAGAAGACTTTTCAAGTTTTTATGGTCAGTTTGTAAAACTTCGGTCTCTTTTAAAAGCTGATTGTATGTATGATTCAACCTATAATTGGAAATCATGATAGAAATAGAATTAGGTTCTTTTAACAGCTCTCATTTATACAGTGTGAAAATGCTTTAAATTACATTCAGACATACTTAAGAGAACATGAAGAATTCTTTTGCCAGTTACACAGTTTCTATTCTGTGAAAATTAGATGAAAAAAGTGCTTTTCCCCCCTTGAAATGAAATTTTCCAGCATTTAAATATGAAGATGTAAAAATATGAACATTTTATCATATAAAATTTGAATTACTAAAAAACATTTAGAGTGACAAAAAAGAAAATGACCGATCCAGTTTTGATTTCAAGATATAAAATTCAATATGCAAATTCAAGAAAGATAATCAGGTCAAAAGAATTAAAATTAATCCAGTATGGGACATGATAGCCCATCAATCTGTTGCCAGATAACTGAGATGTTCAGGCTTAAACCAAAATTTTAGTCACTGAGATTTCTGCAGTTGTAGCAAATTGTTCATGTTTATGCAGTACCTACCTAATAATTAATGATACATTTTAGATTTTTTTGTAAAAGTCAAACTAGAACCATTTCTTTTTCCTTTCACTATTATACCTTTAGAACAATGCCCACTGATCTCTAGGAGAAATGATCAACAAACTTTTTCTGTAAAGGACCAGAGAGTAAACAAAATACCTTAGGCTTTGTAAGCCACATGCCATCTATAACAAGTTTGTCTTTTCTGTTTTGTCCACAACCATTTACAATAGTAATTTTCACCATAACTGGTGGCACAGTGGATAAGGTACCAGCTTGCGAACCCAAAGGTCGCTGGTTTGATTCCCAGCCAGGGCACATTAACTAGGTTGCAAACCAGGTCTCCAGCCAGGTCCATAGCTGGAGGCAAATGAAAGGCAACCTCTCTGCCTCTCTCCCTTCCCCCCTCTCTAAAAAGAATAAAATCTTAAAAAAACAAAACAACAAAACAAAACAAACAAAGAAACCCAGTATTTTTCAACTGGTGTGCTACAAAACAATTTAAAAAAAGCAACATTTGACTATTTAGTCAGGAGCACTGACCTCTTTTTCTCTTAGTTGTCAAATAAAAAATGACAACAGTGAACACAACAATAGCCTTCTGGTGTGAATGAATCAAAATTACACCTATTTTTTTTTTTTGGTCAGATCAGCAAAAAATAATCTTTCTGGTGTGTTGCAGAATTTTTCCTATTAGTTTATGTGATGTGTGCCATAAGTTGAAAAAGATTGAAAACTACTGGCTGAAAATGTAAAAATTATTCTTAAGTTTGGGGGCTATACTAAAATAATCTGCATGCTGGATTTGGCCTGCTGAGCTGGCTGGAGTTTACCAACTTTTATCTTATGGCATTAAGATCAGGAATCCACAAAAGGAGGAGATTTTGTTCAGGACAGTACTTTTTCAGAACATCCAATAATTTACTTAAACTCATTCTCCAAAAAACAAAACAAACAAACAAAAACAAAAAACTGAGTCAGCTTACAAGAATTACAAATAATACATTAACAAATACAAGACTTAGTAAAAAAAAAAAAAAAAAAAGACAAGACCAGAAACATAATACAAGTATATAAACAAGTTGAATCGGTGAACAAATGCATACCATGAGTATAACATCTAGTCAAACTTCATATGACATGTAGCTAGCTACATAGTATATCAATAACTATGGAAATCAAAGACTTTCCTACTGAAGCTTCATGAAGGGCAGGAAATAGATATAATATACAATGTTCTTAATCTCATCTCTAAGATGAATGATAAAATGAGCTCTTCAAAAAAAGATTTTTACACTGTCCCTCAAAGCTGAGTATACCAACACAAAAATGCAATGCAGTGGACACAATTCTAAAGAGACCAAGAGAACTCAGTCCATGGAAGAAACTTTCTTGGTTTGACATTAAATAAGATTAAAACTTAGGTTATTCAGAAGAATGGATAAACTACACAAATATTTTTTAGATAAATCCACATAAATATCTTTTCCTGGTGAAATGCCTTTCAGGTTTTATTTAAAACCTTCTTTCTTTAGAACACAGACGTAGTGCATAAAAGCTGGGCAAGAACTGATCTGAGACACAAAATGGTCAGGACAACTCATCCCTTCCAAGCCTGCAGAATCTTATGTTTCAGGCTTATCATGCTCGGTATCTTCCTAACATTTAGGCTGAGCTCCTTCTCTGGAGGTATCACGGTGATGTATAAAATTAGACCCCTGGAAGGCCTACTCAAGTTCACAAACTGTCCCAGTGTGGTTTGAATTCCAACAATGGAAAATGATGAGGTTCAACAGGGGACTTCCACAGTATTTGTGTTCCCCATTGTTAGGTATGTAATAAAAATGACCCTGTCCTTTCTTCTACAACTTGTCACAATTTAGTCTTCTGTATAAACTGTACAAAGACATTCTCCTTGATCCTAGCATGATGTGAGCTTACTGAAGTTCAAATACCACAACAGAGAATTTCTAGTCTTAACAGCTACTAAACTAAAAACTACTAAGCATAAAAATGAAAATGGGTCTAGAAGCTTAGGGATTTTTTGTTGTTGTTAAGGCAAAGGGATAGTTTAATTTAAAAAATGTATTAAATTCATAATAGAACAAATTATACATGATCTCCATTTGAATTTTGTGTGTTGCCTTTCAGCACCTTCAGGTATGGTAGCGTTAAGTGCAGTACAAATGTCTAGGCTGTTTCAATCTTTCACAGGTTTCTAAAACAACTTTTGAAAAGGTACCTTTATGATTACCAATGGCAAATTGTGATTTTCCCAAGGCTTCATGTTAAAAAAATAATTGCCCCATAGCAATATGAGACCATTAATACCTAGTCTAGTTTAAAAAATAGAAGTATGAATAAATCAGCTAGAAAATTACAAGGCTGCTCACTTGAAGTAGCAACTTCAAAAGAAAGGAATTGGGATATCGGACTAGCAAAAGGAAAGATAAATAGAATCGGGTTTCTTTCTACTTTGTCTCTGTGAAGTATGCAAACTCTATCAAGGTACAAAATTTTAATTATATAACATGGCTTAAAAACTTAATTAGTTGAATAAATCAGGAGAGAAACCATGAGAGAAAAGGAGATCCAGGTTTTTGCCTGAGCCATTCTAGAACTAGCTGCATGATTTTGTTGAGTAATTTACTTGTTGCTGGGGTTTTCTTCTAATATTCTAAGTTATGGATGATACTACAAAGGGGTAGTATACACTTTGGATGTAATGAATAGTAATACAAAACCAAAACACATAAATATTTATTACCTTTCATTTTCACCACAAAGCTTCCTGTATTCTGCAGCTACAGTTTCATGGTTTTTGTTTTCAAGCAGCATTTTTTCCTGTTCTATTTTCAGTGTTTTTTCCAAATCTTCCAATTGTCCTTTCTGTTTCAGTAGCTGATTATAACTGGAGAAAAAAGTTAGGTATCTGGTTTATAATATTTTCTTAGGAAGAAAAATATTTAGAAAAAGAGTAATTTATTAATGTCCGTATCACAAAACATGTAAATTTATATAAATTTCCTACGTTATTGCTTAGATCTGCTATATACAATGTTTATTACATTACTCATAGAAAACTGGTTTTAAATTAAAAACACAGAAAATATAATAAATTACCGGTCTTCAAGGTCTTTATGTTCTACCTCAAGATTTTTATGGGCAGACTTTAGATTTCCATGTTTAGCAATGAGTGATTCATACTCTGAAGCCTGTCGTTCATGAAGAAGTTCCAGTTTCTCATGATCTTTAATCAGAGAATCATAGAGAGATTTCAAGTCTTCTCGTTCTTTGATTACAGATTCATTTTCATTTTCTAAGGAAGACTGCTGGATTAGGAGTTGTGCATTCTGGTTCATAAGAGAGGTACTTTGGGAATTAAGTGTGGAATTTTCAACCTATATAAGAACGAATATTTATATGATGTTAAGAAAAATAGCTTGTTTCTTTTTTTAAAATAAAAAAAGATTACATTATCTTTAGGAATCTCTAAATAAATCAAAACAAATATATGAGGTCTGTCTGGAAAAAATCCAACTATTTTAGTATAAGAAGAATAGTTTGCATGACACTGATGCAATCTAGCAGCCAAGGAGAATGTACTAGTCAATGGGGGTAGTAGAAATCAATTGAGTGAGCACTGTGTACTTTGTAACTGTTGCATGCAAAATGAATGACCAAGTGCAGCAACAAATTTGCATCAAACTTTGCATTGGGCTTGAACATTCCTCTGTGAAACTATTCAGATAATTCAGAAGGCCATAGCTATGGGCAACTGGTGATTCGCAGATTCATCAAGACAATGCACCTGCTGATACATCATGTCTCCTGAAGTTTTTCACAAAACATCAAATCATCCAGGTAACTCAGCTTCCCTATAGCTCAGATTTGGTGCCCTGCAACTTCTTGGATTTTCCAAAAAGTAAAATCACCTTTGAAAGGGAAGAGATTTCAGACTGTCAATGAGACTCAGGAAAAAACAACAGGGAAGCTAATAGCTATTGGGAGAACTGTGTGAGGTCCCAAGATGCCTCCTTTGAAGGGGACTGAGGCATCATTGTCCTATGTAACAAGTTTCTTGTATTTTCTTCAATAAATCTATTTGTAATAGTACGTGGCTGGATACTTTCTGGACAGACCTCCTAACCTGTTATACTTAGAAAATTTGGATTTTAGTATCCCAAACAGTAAGGCTACCATTTAGTTTTGATTTTTGGTAGGTGTTAGGATGCACGCACACACACACACACACACACGCACACACACACACATGTGTATACACATACTACACACACACACACAATGCATATGAACTCTATCTATATCATACATATGTTTTGGGTTGAATTACTTTAAATGGAAGTGGTTACCAACAATTTGTATTTCACACATGAAATGGTACAGAACTTAAAATGCTCACTTAACCATTTTCTAGAAGTGAGAGTTGATATGATCAAAAAATTATTACTTATGACAACTGAACTGCATATTGTCAAGTCTAAATTAAATTAGTGTTCTTTCACTATTTGTATAAGAGTTACAGGAAAAATGACTTCTATATTCAGAGGCAGAACTTGTTTTCCTCTAACAAGTTTCAGAGTTGCACATCTCTTACTTAGTCCCTCTATTTGAAAAAACACTTGCAGTGTTAAATGTAAGATAGATCCTTTCAACTCAGGACAATTCTGAAGAAAAATTCTCATGTTGTGTTCTTTTCTAGTAAGCTACTGATAAGAACACATTATAAATGAAACAAGGTCCCTGGCTGGTGTGGCTCAGTGGACTGAGTACCAGCCTGCGAAACGAAAAGGTCGCTGGTTCAATTCCCGGTCAAGGCACATGCCTGGGTTGCATTCCAGGTTCCCAGCGGGGGCACCCAAGAGGCAACCGGCTAATGTTTCTCTCCCTTTTCCTCTCCCTTTCCCTCTTTCTAAAAAAAAAAATAAACCTTAAAAACAAACAAACAAACAAGGAATGATATGTTGCAACCATACTCTAAAGCAAGGATTTCTACCTAATTAATTATAATCAACTTCTTATTGGTGAAAGGCCATAAAGTAAATATCGATGAAACTGTATTTACATTTGTTGAGTACATTTATTTTTAGAGGTTCTGATATTTTGAAAATGCTGATGCCGAAAGTCTCATGTAGCACCAAATAGAGAGTGTTTGAATTTGGCTTCAATTAATTGTTGTATTCACTAAGAAAAAAATGTTAGCACATCTAGTCATCCTTATTTTAACTGCATAATTCAAGACTTTGATCACATATCCCCCAAATAATTACATTACAACCTGAAGCTTGGCATTCTGTGTTTGAAGAGTAGTATTCTGTTCTTGTAATGACACTGTCTGCCTCTGAAGTGCAAGAATCTGAGCCTGTAAATTATTGTTCTGTGTCTCAAGTTGCTTCAGTTGAGTTTTCAGTGCTTGCTTCTCCGCTTGCAACGTAGCATTCTTATTAATTAAAAAAAAAAAAAAAAAAAAAAACATATTAAAAACAAAACACCACCAAACTATTTCTGTTTAACAGGTACTAGAATTTTGTATGAGTATTTACTACCATTATAATCCCTCCAAAATCCAAACAATCTTAAAAAGGAAAACATTTCCCCATCCCAAACTATAAACAGATTATTTAAGAATAAACCATGAAATGACTATTAAAACCTTAATTGACTGTGTGTCTGCTTTATAAAATGTCTAAAAAAGTGATACACTCCATTATAAATATATTGAATAATACAAGAAACTAGAACGTGATTATCAGTTGTACGGTTTTTACGCTGCTTAGAAGTACCCAGCGTGTCCAGAATGAGTGGGGCTGTTTCCGGTCAATGGAGTGCTCCTTTTCTAATTGCTCAAAGGCGTGTGTGTGTGGTGGTCACAAGGTTAGCTTCGAAACCAAGTATTTTATAAATATTTGGGAGAGGTAGAAACAATCTTAACCACCTGTTTAAAAAATTTTAGTGCATAACAGACCCAACAGATGTTACATATTTTCCTTAGTAATTTTATTCATGGTATAAAACACTCACTAAAATTCTATTTTAACTACAGGCCTTCTAGAGCAAATCCAAACAAAACAAACCATTTTCAGTTTTCCAGTATATATGGCCATAGTTCAGTTTTATAGTAAAATGGTTGAATTACTACACAAATCATAGATCTTTACATTTACTGTTCTAGATATTAAAATGTTTGTCATGATTATATTTTCAGGACTTCTAAATAATTTTTCATAAAAAGTTAGCATCAAAAATTATAAACCAAAAATCCTCTAGAAAATCAAAATGAAAAAATGTGAATATACAAAAAGGCCAGAATTTGTGTATAACTGCAACATGCATAAAGAGTTATAACTAAATCCCAAAAATCACTTTTATTGTAAGGGAGCAAAAATAACATTCACTTTATTTTTTTTTTTTTTTAAAGATTTTATTTCATTATTTTTAGAAAGAGGGGAAGGGAGAGAGGCAGAGAGGGAGAGAGACATCAATGTATGGTTGTGTTTCACCTGCCTCCAGCCACAGACCTGACTGGAGACCTGGTTTGCAACCTGGTTATGTGCCCTGGCTGGGGAATCGAACCTGCGACTTTTGGGTTCGCAGGCCG